>JAYDZK010000271.1:4187767-4198635 GCA_034509185.1 Euphonia xanthogaster | reverse complement strand
ACAGCGGCACGGGGGGAGCCCCCCACGATGTGACACCGGCACAGGGTGACACCGGCACGGGGGGACAGCGGCACGGGGGGACAGCGGCGCGGGAGATACCGGCACAAGGTGACAGCGGCACGGGGGGACAGCGGCGCGGGGGGACAGCGGCGCGGGGTGACAGCGGCACACGGGGGGACAGCGGCACACGGGGGGACAGCGGCACGGGGGGACAGCGGCACGGGGCGACAGCGGCACGGGACATACCGGCACGGGAGACACCGGCACACGGTGACCCCGGCACGCGGTGACCCCGCGAAGGTTGCGCAGCCCGGGCGGGAGCAGGAGCCGGCAGCACGCTGAGGGAGCAGAAGGCGAGCGGGCACCACGGGCTGATGGTGCCGCCGAGCCGCGGCCGCGCCGCGCCCCGGGCACTGCCAGCTCTGGGCACGGCTGGGTCGGGAACAGCAGGAGCCTCCGCGCCGACCGGGGCTCGGGGAAAAGGAAGATTACTTGTTGTTTTTTTTCCTTTTCCCCATCGTAGTAAACGGCACAGGATAAAGTAAACTTTCCAGCTCTTGAAACAGAATTTGTATTAAAAGCATTAACGGAGGAGCTCTGAAGGTGGAGTAGTGGAGGTGTTTATCTCCACAGACTGAACCCAGCCACTTTCAGCATGACTGAAGTTTTATAGAATGTATTTATCATTTCATTCTGATAATTTCAAAAGTAGAAATGCTACTCCTAGCAGTTCAGCTTAAGAAAGACAACTTCACACCTCTAAACTAGCATGATCATAAGACAGGTTCCTTTTTTAATATTTACATATGGTTAATATGTCCTACACATGGGTGCTGGGTGGTTTTCAGTCCTCCTGCTGGTTTCATACTGTGGTGGAAGGTCACTAATGCATGGCACAAAGCAGAAACATTACCAGGTAAAGTGTAAATGCTTTCAAACCATCCCTAGCACAAACTGATACACCAAAAGAAACCAAGTTGTACATGATGCATGGCTTTACTGAACACTGTCTACAAGGCACACACACTACTGGCAGTTCCCTGTCAGAATGTTGGAACAAGTACTTTAAAGACATGCCTGAGTTAAGATGAAAAAAACAGCCAAGGAAAGTAGAAAATGTATTTTATTTATATGGAAAAGGCTACATCTGGATTTGTAAAAGGTCTGTGTTAGTATTATGTTGCCCACACGTCACAAATCAGTCGTGAATAGCAACAGAATAGTTACATATCTTTCTACATACCAGTGCAATTAGTTCACATTGCAATAAAATTAAGTCAAGTACGCAACAGAATCAAAACCAAGTGTTTCTCCATAATCAGTATAGAAAGATTTACAGTGCAAAGATCATTTTAGGTTTTAAGAAGTCTGCAGTCAGTCTTCAGAATATTAAATGGATGAGATACTCCAATTATTTTCACTACTAGCAGTTGTATCTTGTCAATACTGTGCACAAGCAAGTCTAAACTGAAATGACTTACATTGTAAATAAAATAGTCTATACAGTAAAAAAATACAAATTATATAAGAGAACTAACAAAAAGCAACTTGAACACACTTATGAAACAGACAACGTACTTCAATGACACACATACAGTATTCATCACATGAAAACAGCTACTTTTTCCAGCAAAAATAATTTAATTGATTTACAACTGAATTATAGATCTTGTAGTCTGAAGATGCAGGTGTCCAACTCTTAAAAACTATAATAAATGTCTTCTGCAAAGCATACAAAGAGGATAAATATTCTTACCGAAGTCACAAGGTTATTTTTGGAAGTTTGTTCTCTCTTGCTCCAGAAACACACTTACATGGGTGAAAAAAATTCAAGGGGCGTCACATTGAAACCATAAACTGTGCTCCATTTCCTTCTAATTTCGAAAAAACCTAGAATTTACAGTACTCTGTGGTATATGAAAATGTCTTCAAAGTTTACATTGCATATTTCTGAGTCCATTCTCTGGCATGTCTGTTGTATCTGTACGTGTGGAAAGAAGGCATTACAGTGAAGAGCTGTTAGTGATACACTGACAATGGCCATGGGTTTACTTCATACAGCTGCTACTGAGCTTTTCACCTCTGAGCAGAGTCAGAAAACATTCCAACAGTCTAAAGCCAAGAAGTGCACACACCCACGACACATTCAGTCTCTAAAGCTCTGTACCTGAGCTGTCAGACTCCAGCCCAGCTTCACAGGTTTGCATTAAATTGTGCAGCCTTCATTTGCATTTCACAACTGGTTCCCTTATTTGCACCCTAGCAGGAATTTGTTGTCAATTACTCCTAAAGGCATATGCTATTAAGAGTCTGACAAAGTTTACACATTTTAGTTCCACAAAATTCAGTATAATTAACTGGGATTTTATTCTCCATTCTGCACTGCCAGCTGCATTTCAGAACTTGAAAAGAAAATTTTCTGAAAAGCATTTTTTACTAGGTTATAAGTCTTGGGTCTTTTCCTTCTGGTATGAAGCTGATTATGTTATAATTCCATAATCCCAAGGGTAAATGTCCTTAGAGAGTTGACAGGGTCCACTCTGGTCCTCACATTTGCTACATTCTACTCTTCAGACTGGATTCACTTTCTTGAGTCAACCAGAGAAAAATGCTGACAAGTTTTTAACTCTTGAGATCAGTATAGCAACTTATTTACTAATTGGTTTTCTTCTTAAGAATATGCTACCATACAAGTCTTTGGATCTTAACTTATAATAAAATACTCATAGATAAATGCTCAGGGGTAACCAGCCATATCTTTAATTTCCTAAATCCAAGGTAAAACAAAAAAAAAGATTTAATAGGTGATCATTTTAAGAAGATAAAGCTACAGTCAAGACTACATATTTTCTCACTTTCCCTAGCAATGATTAAATTTTGAGATTTGTAGACAGAAAACCATCCCTCATTCCCTTCCTTCACAACCAGGAGGCAAAACAGCTGAAATCACTAATAAGTAGGTAGGTGGAAAAAAAGTTGAGCCACAAATGGGGAGAAGCTGATGCACAACATCCTCCACTTGAACTCCATCTACTTTGCAGAATGAGCTACAGCATTCAGGCACTTCAGAAGTTACATGATTTGACTATTTGATATTGAACTGTGAGAAAAAGGCCATTTTCATAATTCTTAGTCTGGGCAGAAAGATACTAGACCACAGACGTCCTTGTAACTTCCACATCACTCCTTTGCTGTCTACTGCTCAAGGTAAAAGCAATACTCAAATCTCCTGAATCTGTGACGTGTTGAGCCACTGCAGGAAGTCTTCAATGGCTCAACACTGACAAATAGGTACCAGATAACTCAGTCAGGTAAACAGGAGGTCAAAAATTCTTCTGCACAGGTTTTACAACCAGAGGATTGCAGTAGTGACAACTCCTATTTGGGAAAACAATTTTTCATGCAATAAATCTGTTACAGAAAAGCATGAAGGTTTTATGTAATTCAGTACAAAAAAGTTAGTTACCAACAGCTATGTATGCCTACAGTTTTCTACTTGCCATGGCTATTCCCAATATTTAAAGAGCTAATCCTGTAGAAATCTAGGAAAAGAGTACTGCTAAAGTGAATATTGAAGGTGCACAGCAGATAGCCATCTGCAAGTACCACACACACAGTTATGCATGTTATACTCACTTTTCCTTGTCTGACTTGTAGATCTGTGCAATATCTGGTACTAAAGGATCATCTGGATTAGGATCACAAAGTAAGGAGCATATGGACAATAAAACTAAATAAAAGAGACACTAGATTAAACAAGTCAGTTTGCTTTATTTCTACAATCCTTTAATATATTCCAGTACACTGAAGGAGGTGGTAGGAGGACATAGGGAAAATAATGCCTATTAGTATTAAGCTGTCATTTAACAGTTCTGTCCAGAAATGTTCATGCAGCATCATTTTCCTAGGGCCTGAGTAAGCACCTGATACAAGGCCAGGGACTCAGCAGCCATGAACCTGCCCCTTTGTAATGATCTCCCTCCCACATGCTAGCCTAGCAACACGACCCAGCTGCAGTTACATACAGCTGCTGCTCAACCCTAAGCTCTCCCCCTGCAGTTAAGGTAACTAATAGTAATATTTCATTGCCATCCAGTACTCTATTTGTGCAGATCCTTCTCCACTTTTGTGCTGACAGGTATCCTCTCAATCATAAGAACATTTTACCCAAGTGTGACTTCCATTTTGGGAAATACTCAATCAGCATTAAATACAGGTATTCACATACCTTATCATTTCATATTCATTTCCTGGTATGGAACCAAGGAGGATTGATTTTTTTGCCTAACATTTTCAGGCAATTTCTATTTTTATGGTCATAACTAATATGCATACAAGAGTACACAGTAAAATAATTCTAAATATGTTGTGAAAGGGAACTTGATGCTGCCTTAGGAATCAACTGTAGAATACCTTTTTTCCTCCCTGCTTTATCTTGGTGCCCAAGAGCCCACACCTATTTTCACGAGTAGAAAGTTCAGCCCCTTCAGTACTGACTTATTTTAAGTGCCAGTAATATCAGAAAATCACAGATGGTCAGAGGTGCTATGATATGCTGTAAACTTTTGATTCAATCAAACAAAGACTAGAAAGGAGAAACTTCCATGATTCACTGAGCTAATTTCCAGTTTATGAAATACATAATATGTGAACATGAGACCAGCAGACTGCTCCACTGTATAACCAAAGAAGTGCTCAGCAAGTAAAGAGATAGAAAAATGCTCAAGATCTAAAAATTTCCCAGGTTTTCAGTTGTAGATGCCAGCTGTTAAACCTAAGTGGCAATTTTCATTTGGTTAATAACTAGAAACACGACAATTTTTGCATAGCTATAAAACAACTAATCTATGTGGGGGAAAATGATCCCAATTACACATAAGAGTAACTGATGTCTTTAGAAATGAGTTCAGAAAACAGAATATTAGACTTGGATTATATATGGCTTGTGAGACTACTGCACAGGCCTGAAAGCAAGAGAAGTTGTTCTCCCAAGGAGGCACAGCACCTGGACTTGCACAGAGCAATTCCCATTGGACCAAGACCCAGGATTTGTTCTTGGCAGTGCAATGACACTTTGGCACACAGCTCAGGGAGCTTCCAAGTACATGAGATGTGATATGGCTTCTTGACCTTTTGAGCCACAGGAGAAATTTCTGCAATATGACTAAGGGTGCCTTAGCAATCTGAAGATGGCTGAGGAGAAACAACAGCACCCACATTTTAAGCAGCTTTTTAAGTGACACAAAATGCCTGCAGCATAAGAACTGCTTAACTGTTAACTCAATGTTCCAGAAATCTAGTGTTCAAGTTTTGAGAAAGCTTAACTACAGGATATTTTAATAAAACTTTTACTGATGACTGTGAAAGGAGCTACATTTTGAAATACTCATCTTACAAAGGAATGCAAACCAGAACAAACTAAGAAAGTGTAATTAAGACCTTAGTCCACACAAGGATGCTCAGGCAGCCTGAAGAGTCATCAACAGACAATCATGTAAGCTCTCACAACCTCAGTATCAGGGTTTCACATTTACTTTCAAGTTGTGATTTTCAAGCCCTGCTTATCAGTTTCTGCTCCATTCAGCATGCACAGTCAGCTATCACATTTCAGGCTAAATGTACATTATTATCTCACCCAACTTGGTTTAGAATATTTCTTTGCTGTGCACACTGTTTTTTTGTAATGTGACACTCGCACTAAACTGCACAAGATCTTGGATCACGACAAGAATTCCAATGGAATTTGCCTCCTCTGAAACACGCAGCATAAATGAGTTCCCAGAGCTTCCCTTTAGGACAGTGCAATAAAACACAAACAAGTGCCAAGGCAGTGTATGCAGCTTCACACATGCATTATCAAATCAGTGAGTTTACCTTTAGAAACAGTCAGAGCTGGTGACCATTGTGATCTCAAGATATCAAGGCAAATACTCCCATTACTGTTTATGTTTGGGTGATATATTTTTGTTGTAAAAGCAATCTGTAACAAAAAAACCCAAACAAATAATATCAGATTAGGGTTATTACATTTGGAATTCTTAACATCGTCCCTTCCTTTCCAGTCATATCAGATCTGCCAACACAATTTTTTTACAGTCTTATCTGCATCCATGAAGAACATGTACACTGTGGCTCACCCCTCTGGTTTAACTTCCAAAATTAAGCCTCAAAGAGTAAACTTTGACCTAAAAACTTTCTTCCCTTAAAAGAAAGGACTTACCTTTGGTGGTTTGAAAGGATAGTCTGTTGGAAAGTGTACTGTGAGAAAAAATACTCCCCCTTGATAGGCACTATCAGGCTGAGAAAAAAACAAAACAGATAAAACAGGTTAATATATTTCAGCTACTTTGGAGCTTCCCTTCTCCTAAAGAAAATCAATTTTTTCCCCAGCACATAGCCCATTATGGGCCATAAACTGGGAAGGCACAGAGGGAACTGAAGCTTCCCACTGGCCTGCAGAGTTACAGTAGAGCCAACTGTGGCTACTGCTGCAGCAGCACAGCCCAGTCACTGAGCAGTGCCCTTCTGGGGAGAAGAGAGGGAGCTCAACAGCTTCACTGCACTGGAGGGAACACAGAAACCAGAGCAGGTCCTCCAAATCCTGTCCTGTGCAAGAGCACAGCTGCTCTGATCTGCCTCCATTCTTAAGCCACATACTTCCACTAAGTGGCTTCTCTTTGCAGAGTGGGATTTTCCAATGTAACTCAGTTCATCATGATGATATCAGGGAGTTTTAAAACACACAACATTTTTGTGACCTGCACAAGTCTGTGCACAAGCATTTTGCAATACAATATGTGCACAGGTTTATGTCCAGGTTGCACACTCAAATAAAATAAGCTCCACCTAAAAGCCCTCTGCAACTCCAATCTTGTTTACAGTTACCAACTCTAATATTAGATTTCACCCACTCTTCCTCCTTTCAGATGGATGAATCTTCCAGGCTGATCTGTGAAGAGCAACCTCTTTGTTTTGCAGCCTATATCACCAACTCAAACACCACAGCTGACTAATTAAACACCTCTAACTTCATGAACAGGAGGGATTTTTGAGGAGTTACAGAAAGCAACTGGTACCAGACTAATAAGAGCAACAATGTCACCCTGAAGTTGTAAGCTATTCACAGCCCAGCTGAATGTGGCTGCAGTGTTTACAGAACCCAAATGAATCCTTTGGTAACAAAAAGAGAAGCAAGGTCTTACATTTTAAGGGGCACGACTCCTATACTTACAGGTCCCATAATAGTTGCTTGCCAATGAAACACTGAAAGGCAAAAAAAAGAACCATTAGAGATTTCCTGAGCCTCTCCAGAACTGAAATGTACTGAATGAACTAGGAAGAGCTTACAGTCATCTCCAACAGGGCCAGCAGAGCAGTGGGCTGGGGGATCTCGCTGCAGATCACTTAGTTCCTGCAAGAAACACAGAAATAATCCAAAGACATGAAAATCCTTGGCAGCATCCCTTCAAAAGTGGAGACACAAACCAATTTTATTAAATCCATGGGCATTTTTTGCGGTATTTTGATAAAACAGTCAACACTTGAAATGTCCATTGAAACTGAAAAAGCTTTTTTGCCAGAGGGCCTGCAGCTAACATTGTGCTAGAAATTAATATCTGAAAGAATTTAAGAGTTGCAACCAAGTTCACAGTAAGTTCAATATACTTGAAGGAGACAAAATAAATAAGAAAGGTTTCTTGATTAGTCTGTAAACTCACAGTTTAATTTAGTTAGGTGCTAATCTGATCATTCCCTTAGCTTTTGATTTTACAAAGGTTTCTGTATTGTCCTAGTCTGTGGACATCAGCTGAGCTAAACTGACTCATAAAATGTTTGCAGCCTGCATGGAGATGATGTATGAATATAATATAAAGGATCCTAACTAAATGGGAAACTGAAGGAAAAATATTAGCTCTACACCTTATTTACCTTGATTCAATTCCCTGCATGCTTGCCTTTTTTTTTTTTAACTTAGCACTTCTCAACTGCTGTGATGTATTCTTCCATTTATGACATCCAGTAAATATTTCAACTCAATTTACCATGGACCCAACACCTAAATTCAGCCAGACTTACAGCTCCACCCCTGGCCCTGAAATCAAAGAAAAGCACTGCACCATATCTTACTACTGCTCTGAAGCCCTTCTCACAATCCTTCTGATTTCAAATAAGACAGACCCTTTTTGTCAACTGGCATTACTTGTCTGCACTTTAATTTTATTCTGTTGATGACACTGTGTGCTGATCCAGAAAGAACACTCTGGGCTAGGCTTTAACTAATAACAACACTTTAGAAACGCAGTTCCTATTTTAATCAGAGGATTCAAATTTCCTTAAGGAGTGATTCAGAGAAGCAGCTATTTATGCAAAGCCAAGGCACTGCCAGGACACACAGGGAGTCAACAAATCTCAAGTTTCCAGCAGTCACCAAACATGACCAGCAGCAGAGCTCTTACAGGCACTGTCTTCTCTAACTGGCAACTCAAGATCTAATCTAACAAGAGAAAATGAACTCTTGTACACACACTAAAACAAGCCAACCAAAACCAAACAGCTGCACTACAGCACCGAAGCAGAGAACTCAGACTAACAATCTTGCATTCTGCAACAGTCATTACTGACTACTAAATTCAAGGCAGTAACTGGAAAAATATGCAGCTTCAACTTTTCAGAAAGTGTCTGAAGTATATGCAAACATTCCATATGCACATAGGAACTACCAGGCAACCACTCAGAGTCACAGGTCTGCAACAGTGCTTTTGTTGCTAGATGTGTTCATTCTTCACTCGTTACTCAGCTGCCCATTTTTAAGGAAGCTCCCAAGCACAATATGTCTTTCTGTGACTAGGGTACAGTCTTGGAAGCCCTCATGCTGTCCTCCTTTGAGGAGGCCCTTGGAGACAGTCAGCCAAAGGCAGGATGCAATGACACAGATCCCAGTGGCAATATTACTTAGAAATCAGAGTCCCAACTAGTATGACAAAAAATATGCTTACTAACAGGTTGACATATTATAGCTTTGCTTCCTTTGTAGGTGGTCACACTGAACACACAAATTTGTCAAAATTACTGTGAACAAACACTCAAGCTTGACACCAAAATCCCTTAGCTTTATTTAAGCACAATTCTGAAGCACCCTAAAGCCATGAAGTTTAACTTCAGACAGTATGTCTAGACTGATGAGCTCCCAAGCAATACCACTGGGTTTGCTGACACTGTGTTTTGTTCTCCAAAGAATTCCTCCAGGCACTCTGAAACCACAGCATTTCCTCTACTCCAGATCTTATCCCTTCCTATCCTTCAGATACAACATAACTGTCAACCTTTACAGCCAGTCTGAAACACCAGGAAAGAAGAGAAGAAAAACACACCAACATACAAATACATTTCATCTACCATTAAACTTCCATTTCCATGATTTTTGGGGAAAATTTTATGTATTACAGTGACATCAAAATAGTTTGTCTTTTCAAACTTCTCCATTTTAACTTTCCATTTGAAACAACCTTATTTCCTTGCCATTCCCTTTCCTGTTCTACTTCTTGAGAAACAGACTGCTAGCCAATTCTAGTAGAATTTTTTTTCTTCTCCTGGAAAGGCAGAAGAGAGCCATGAGGGTAGTTAATGGGAAAAAAAAGAAAGCCAGCAGTAGTAATTTCTGTAGTAAACTAGAAGCAAGGGGTAAGTAGTTCTGAATTTGATCTCAACTCTTGGAGGTCCTTGCCCAGTATCTCTTCATGTTTCAGGTGGAAGTTATTGTATAACCAGGAAATCTCATAGCACCTTGCAGTCAGCAGGTTGGAAAGCCTTGTTTCATTTTGAAAGAGTAGAAACACAATTTAATAAGGCTAACAGAATGAAAGATACTTAGATAAAAAGTCTAACCATAATTTCACATCTATCAAAACTTCTTAAATGCCACACTAAAGAAAATCGTGGCTTTCCAATATGTATGAACATCTCTAAAGCAGAAAGAAAGTTATGCAGGGAACACGATAAAAGTATTAAGACTAATTCTATTCTAGCAGGACTTATTTGGAAAGCCCCAAACCTTCACTCCATCTCAAAAATACTGGATTACCAGACTCTCCCCTTTGTCTGTTTATCTTAGCAGAAAGAAGCTGAACAAGAATTGGAAAGAGATGATATTCAGAACAATCCTTTCCTTGAAACTAGGGTAAAGAGATGTTCGAGAAGATGTGTGAAATTAAAGCGGCAACAAGAGGCAAACCATTTGTATAGTATGTAGAAGCACAACAAAGTTATTGCTGAAGAAAACCACTGCAGTAATTTGATATATCGGTCGAATGCAACATTCATGACAAACATGTGATATGAAGGAACAAAATAAAATTGTCCTGTAATTGCACCATGTGTAAAGGCATAAGTCTTACAGCATGAGACAGGATTACCAGTTTCTGGCAGAAATCCATCCAAAGTTGGTACCTACGGCAGGGTATCCCAAATCTGCCTCCTGTGGGGTTAATCGGTCACTATAGAACCCTATTTCTGCAACACCAATGGCTTCCGATAGCCAAAGGGAATGCTGCACAAGAAATAATCGCACAGTCACGTATCCAGGATAGCACCGATACCGCCTAAACACGGCACAGCAACAGCGACAGCGACCAAACACCACGGATTCTGTCCCACGGCCAAAGCAGGAACCTCAACTCCCCTGCGGCGCTGGCCGCGACACCCGGTCTGGGGTGCACAGCGACCGCTCAGCCTGGCCAAACAAAAGGAAACCGGGAATTCCCAACTTGAACCAGCCCGTGTACAAGCACCAGCCCAAAATACGCTCAAAGGTCACACCAAGAACCATGCTGACAACACTCCGCGCAGGCAGCAGCCCGAGCACAGCGCGG
>JAYDZK010000271.1:4174273-4186005 GCA_034509185.1 Euphonia xanthogaster | reverse complement strand
CGGTGCGGAGCGGCGGCAGGAGCGATGGGGCCGGGACAGAACTGCGCCGTGCGGGGTATGGCTGGCCGGGAGCTGGAGGTGTGAGCTGATCGGAGAGGCGGGGCAGGGCCGGGGACCCGGGACCGCGGGCGGGCAGGACGGGGGGCGCCGTTCGGGGGGCGGCTGCGCCTGGCGCCCCGTGCCCCGTCGGAGCCCCGGGACAAGATGGCGGGCTGGCCGCCGCGGCGTGCGGCGCGTCCGGGAGCGGCCGGTGGGGTCCGCTCCTCAGTGGAACCCTGCTGCGGTCAGCGAGGGGCAGCGCGCTGTGGCGGCTCGGCCCGGGGGGTCCCCTTGCCCCAGTCCCACCCCACTGCCGGGTGAGCGCCCGGAGCCGCCGAGCTCCGCGCCGGGCCCTTGCGAGAGCTTCGGCCGCCCGCTGGGTTTTGTCTGTAGTGGGGACAGCCGGTTTCAGACACCGCTGTTTATTTTTGTCGTTCCACCTGTTTGCGTGAAAATTTCGTGAAAACCTGTAAATGTCAGAGGTTGTGTCTGGCTCTCAATGCCCGCTGCTGTACAGTAGAGGTAACGGTGCCATTTGCGCTGTGTAATGATTGACTTGAACCGTGCCCGAGATAGCGCTGTGTGTTTTGAATGCTGTTGCAGAACCGAGACAGGATGAAAGAGTTGGGCCGGGTGGAGGATAGAATAGACTAGAAATGTTAATCACCTGATTTTCTCTAAAAAATGAGCTTTACATGCATGGCTGGTTTCCACTTGCAAAGCTGCTGTCATGGTTTCTGTCCTTGATTTAGGCGGCAGATGGTTTGGGGTTTTTTTTTTTGAGGGGTGGTGGAGGGTGGAAGCTGCTGATACAGAGGATGGTGGCAAAGACGTTAGTCTAACATGGGCTATAGTGGTGGAAGGCTATGCTTATTAAAATAATCAAGTCACTGAGGATCATTTGGATCCAGGTTGTGTTCCCAACGGCAGCTTGCTGTCATTTATAATCTTGCAAGAATTAGAACAGTTCCTAGACACTGGGAGTTAAGCAGAAAATCTTTGTGGAGATGGGAGAAGAATATGCTCCTAAACAAACTGAAAATATTCTCATTATCTAACAAAAGAGCAGCTGGTGGCACTAATTTGGAGCGTGCTCTGTTTGGGAGGAGACTGCATTAGGTTTTTGTGATTTCTGAAGAGATTAAGCTTGATCAGTGCCTTGTGACTGGCAGGTTACAGTTCTTCCTCCAGCTGGCATGTGTCTCTGGCTGATGAGTATTGAAAATAATTTATTCTCTACTGAAAACTAGACAGCAGAAACTTACCATATTTTTGTGAGCTTTAATTCGTGGTAGCAGTTGGGGGAGTTAATGGCTTCTGTGGAGGGCAGGGAGCAGCCCTCGGATTTGCTTTTGCTGTTAGAGCTGCACTTGGCATTTCATCAGGGGTCACCTCAAAGTTGTCAGACCCAGCAGGTCCCTGAGCTTGCTGAGCTCCTCCTCCCAGCCACACCCCAGGACAGGGGTGCTGCAGTGGTTTCCTGGGAGAGCTGCTGTCTTGGATTTAAACTGTAGTTGTTCTTTTGATTAATTTGGGCTCTTGTGCTAAATTGAAGCAGATTTTCATAGAATCCTTTTAAAATTCTAATTTCCTCACTTCTTTATCAAAGTTAATGCATTACTCTGGGGAATAAAGGATGAGAACTAACTGGATGGATATAAAACACAGCATTCACAACATGGTCTCTGGCTGCCCTAATATGTTAAAGATGATTTTCTGTATCTTAATATCACCTTACTGTTACAGGAAGGGTTTGTCATTCATTAACAGTGGAGGTCTCAGTGTATGTTGGTCTCTTCTGTGAGATTTACTAAGAAGATGAACTCTGAAGGATCTCTGCATCTTTTACTCCTTTAGTAAGAGTCTGAAACAGTGCCTGCCTTCCCAGGGCTGACAGGGCTGCAGACGCTGCACAGAGAGCTGTCTAATTCCACATATTGCTGCAGCCAGACACCTCTGGATCAGTTTGTGCCTATCAGTGTGTTACCTGAGGAAAGAACTTGATACAGATTTTAGGAAAGTCTGTGGGACAGGGACAGAAAACCTTGATACTTTTAGTCCAAGCTCTCAGGGGAAATAGAGCAAGTCAGTTGGTCATGGAAAGTAGCAAGAGCTAATAAAGGTTTTTGTTTCTTCCTACACATGGATATAGTGATGTCTCTTGCTCCACAGATTCCATCTAGCTTGGCATCTTGCAAATCCAATTAAAACATAGAAGGACAGGTTAGAAATTCCCAACTGGAGACAGTTTTCATTTCATTAAGTTCTGTAAATGTGCTAAAAGTGAAATTCCTGTTTATTTGTCTGAAAACAGGACTTGCAGTACATGCGTGTGTAGGAGTGCTGGATAGAAAGCAAAGAAAGAGCAGCCACTTGTTACTCTGAGAGGAAACAACCAGACCTGGTGCTGCAACCTGAACCTT
This sequence comes from Euphonia xanthogaster, assembly GCA_034509185.1. NCBI lineage: Eukaryota > Metazoa > Chordata > Aves > Passeriformes > Fringillidae > Euphonia > Euphonia xanthogaster. The sequence continues at coordinate 4,183,543 of JAYDZK010000271.1, read as the reverse complement.
TGAGCCAAAGTCCAGCTTATTTTCATGAAGCAGAGAGAAAACTGTAGAGCCACAAAAAAGTAGGAAAACGTCTTGCAGGAATGGACATTGTGCTAAGACAGACTGCAAAAATTTTACCGGTAAAGGGAGGAGATGTGAGGATGATGAGTTGTGGTAAGAGGATTTTTTAAATGAAAGTTGTCTTGCAGAGATTCAGGATTTACTCTAGTTAAAATAAACTTGTGTGATGATTCTTAAATATAATCTTTTTGGATCCTTGTTCTTTCTTCTATACTGCAGTAGGGATTTAATCTAAGATGGCTTTTGTTACAGGTGGTAGTATATTTAATAATTTCCCCATTGCCAAATAAATGGCTTTAGTTTTTTTTAGTTACAGGATGGATTTTATTAAAAGCTGCTCAGTGCCCATGCCTTTTTGGGGTTGAAACCTAGTTTTGGGTTGTTGGCACTGACTGTTCTTCTTTAATGACTTTCTTGCAACTGAACCAAACACAGGTTTTTTGCTTCTACAGGATGTACTAACACCTAGTTTGATATGCTGAACTTTGCAGTAATGTGCTACTGATGGTAATATCAGGGTTTGCTAAGTAGAAAAGTTAAAAACAAAACCAAACCATGAAAACTCTGCCAGGTTAATTCTCACCCTAGTGTAGAAAGGATTTGGGTGAAGTAGAACTCTGATCAATAGAAAAGAGCATTTTGACTAGGTGACTGTCCAAGGAAAATAGTCTTTTAAGGTAGAGAGTTACTACTACAGAATAAAAAGATCTGTTGGAAAGTAAAGAGGTGTTGCTGCAAGTATGAAAACATTTACTGCAGAGTAGTTTTAATAGAATGTTGTGGTCAAAACCTGACAGTGTTGTTTTTTCTTCTTTTGTTCTAGCTGAATGGATTGCTGCAGTCTCCATAGCTGCTGGAGCAGCTGCTTTTGGATATATAGCTTACAAAACACTTCTTTGTAAAGACAAATCCTCCAAAGCAATGGTGAATCCCCATATCCAGAAGGATAACCCCAAGGTAGTCCATGCCTTTGATATGGAAGATCTGGGAGACAAGGCTGTATACTGTCGTTGTTGGAGGTCTAAGAAGGTAAGAGAAGAATGAATGGCTCCAGTGTTGTTCATGTTCATTGTTCATAAATTACTAAATCTTTCAGCAAAACTATTTCAAAACTGCTTTATTGAGAGCAGAGTAACCTCTTCTCACCTAAACTGTTCTGAACAGAGATGTAGCAATATTCTGAAAATGCATCCTTGAGAAGTGATGGGATCCAGCTCACTCTTACTGCCTCACAGAATGTCCTTCAGCTCTTCCATGTGATAAGAGCTTCCCAGGAGCAGTAGTTGCCACTTCTCTGGGAGCTGGGCAGTTAGAGCTGGCTGAAGGAGTCCCTGTAATTCTTGCTCTGACCAGCCTGTTCTAGGGTGGGGTTTGTTTGGGGTTTTTTAATGGAACAAATATTTCTTCTAATTACTTGCAATTGATGTGGCTCTTAAGGGCAGCACTGAGGAAGCGTGGGGCAAGCTTGAGAGTAAGATACTCCAGGTAGGTTACAGCTGCAGGTCTGCTCAGGTGTAGTTTTCTCCTGCTCACCTGAGGCAGGAACACCAAAGAGTGGAGTTTGATGCTGCTGTTTTAGAGCAAGCCTCTTGTCTGCTCTACACTAATAAGGATAAAGCTAGCATTCTGCCAAAACTCAGGGAGACCTGATATGCTGGCATAAAAGTTGTGGGCTGTGGTTTCAGTGGATTTAATGAGAAGCTGCCTAATAAACTTTCAGCCTAGGTTCTCAGTTCTGACCCTGGATGTACTTCAGATGTGTTTATTCTTTCTTTTTCCAGTTCCCACTGTGTGATGGCTCTCACACAAAGCACAACGAGGAGACTGGCGACAACGTTGGGCCTCTGATCATCAAGAGGAAGGAGGCGTAGAGTGGACACTAGAAGCTACAGAATCAATGTCTGACAAATCCTCTGTTCTCTTGTGATTGGGGGGGGGAAAAATCCACAAATTCTTTGTCATATCACTGGAGACTTGCCATTGTAGTATATACATCAGGCTTCAGCATGTATAGTTTCTCTGGTACTAGTTGTCTTTCAATCACTACAATGCATAATTTACTAAGTAGTCATGGTTTAAATTTTTTGTCCTGTGAAATGTGTGTACCCTGTCACTGAGTGTGAAACTAAAATGAGGCACAGAATGCAATTCATCGGGAAATAGGTATTAAATGATTTTCAAATACATGTGTATTGAAAGGTAGATAATAAAATCCTGGAGAGGTTCAGAGGTAGATAGATATCCATGTGAAAGGCAGTGGCAGGGAAGAAATCACAGTGGCATCTTAATCTCTGATTGTGCTGCATTTTCTGCAGGTGTCACATTTGTCCTGTTACACTACAGGCTCTATGCCTTCTGTAAAAGAACAAATTCAAATTGCTAGCTATGAACAGATGACAGAAAAGGCTGAAAGATGGGGCTAGAGGGCAGCTTTACCTTTGATTTTACAGCAGCGTTGAAACTTGATCCTACTTCCATTTGGTATCAAGAAAACACTATCCAAACTGCAGACCTGTGTTTAGAGTAGGATTAGGGAAATAGTCTCTAGAGATTTCTTAAAAGATGAGTGAAATGACACAAAGTGCTCCAAGAGTGACAGGCAGGGCAGGTGGCAGGGTTGTTATTGCTGTTAGAGAAAGCCTTAGTTTCACTTGCATTCTTTCAGTGAAGCCAGCTTCCCCAGACCACAGGATGCTTCTGTGGGGTGGCTATGCTGATTAATTCCAGAAGCTGAAATAAAAACTAAAACCCCCACCTGTCATCACCATCTGCTTCACCATTGCACTGGCTGGTTCTGCAAAGCTTTTCCCACTGAGAAGAGAGGAGGCATACCTTCCTCAATCTGTGGCCTTAGGCTCTATGTGTCTTAACTCCTGCCTCCCTGGGCTGCTAATGTGGTTCAGCTGATTCTACCAAAAAACCCTGGCATGGATGAAGAAAGGCTTTGAAAACAGAAAGAAACAAGAAGGGAGGGAAGCACGAGACAGAGAGAGCTCTTACCCTCCTTACCCATGGCACTTTTGTTTGGCATGGTTGCATTAGTGGCTGTCACCTTGGTTTCCTTAAATAGCTTTGATTTAACATGCCTGTAAGTACAAAGCAAAACCCAAAGAGTGGGGCAGCAGGGGGCAGTTTTGTACTAAACCCAGTCCATTAGTGTAACTGTGGCCTGCATTAGATTGAGCTCTGAATGTCCTCGGACAGAAACTACCTCAGGGCTACATGAAAGGCCTTGTCAGGAAGCTGACATTTTAGCCTGGACCCTTAAGGATTCTTCAGATGATCAGGGCAGGAGAGTTCTGTTTGTTTTATTTTTTTAAGGGTGGTTGCTACAACTTGTTAAAACTGAAGATGTTTTGCATAGTCTCTGTGTGAGGCTTTCAGAGGCTGAGGTCTTGGCCAACTGGTCTGGATTTGGGCAGAAGGCCCAGAATGTAAAGAAGGAAGTGCAGGTACAGAAAGGTGGAGTGTCAGAGTAAAGGCACTACTGCCCAAGAGACCTCTTGACCTGAAAGAAGTTGCAGTCAAATATGTCAGTTTATCTTTTCTGTCTGAGTGTAAAGACTTGATATTTTTTACTTTGCTGAGTACTAATACATATGGAAAGTTGTTTTAACCTTAAATTATCAAATACATTTTATCCAAAGCAAAGTAATTTCTGTATTATTAGAATATGACAGTGGATATTTCTGTATTTTTGTCAAATACACATTTGAGCTCATCTTAATCTCAAGGTTGTAAAGTCTGTGTTCTCATGGCTATGCTCTTTCTTTCAGTAGAGCTGTACAGTGCTGCTGCTGTAGTCATGAACCTGTGTGTGGAGTGGATTTTCCTTCTGAGACTCCTTTTCCTGTCAACATCAAAGCCTGGCTGCTCCTGAAGGAATAGAATTTCAGTGTTAATGTCTGAGAAATGAAGTCCTGAGGTTTCAGATAAGTCTCCGAGTCATAAAACTATTTTGTGGAGTTTGCCAATAAAATATTTCCGTGAGTTTGGGTGTCAGGGAAGTGGCCCCTGTGGGAAGTTTTTATTCCTGAGAAGCAGAGTCTCTGTTGATTTACATCCTGGTGACTTTTGTTTTGGAGAAGTTTTGCATTTCTGAATGTTGGTTTGAGTGTTCAGATCTTAATTAGAGGCACGTACAATTCCTGTACCTTATTTATGCAAGCTGTTCAAATGGGATGATGAGAAGAGAGTCTTGGATTTGAGGAAACAAACTTAACCAAGCAGTCTCCATGAGCATCACAGAGAATGCTTTATATTTTCTCTTAGTTCCATAATGTACTTAGTACCATAAACTACCAAATCTACTAAGGTACCATAATAGGCACTGCATTCTAATGGCTGGAGTGCTTGACTGTTCCAGTGTTTTCCTAAGTCTTGTTCTTCAGTGCTTTCCTCAAATAATCTCTATAGAGTATGAAGTGAATTGCTTACATTTCTACCAGTTTTAGCCACAAATTTAACCACATGATTCATATGTGCAATTTTGACCTCAGATTGAAATTCCTAATAGAAATCCTTCAAAAATTAAAGCAGAGAAAAATCCATGCTGCAGAATAGAACTATTTCTGCTCCTCGTTATTTTCAGCTTGCAAGTGTTTGTTGGGAAGGTCAGGCAATTAAAGTACTGATTCTTGAGTAATTGAGTGTGACTCATTGAAATAGTGCAAATGTCAGGCATTTGAGTGCTTCTGCAGTCAGGATCTTTGAAGGAGAGAGGCTGTCAGTTACAGGTATTTCCTGCAGTTTTCACTGGAGCACTCTTAGTCTGCAGGCTGAGGAGGAGGAGCCTTGCAGCTCCACTGCTCCGCTGGATGGAAACAGAGGCCACGTGTTGTGGTTTGACCCTGGCCAAATGCCAGGCATTCACAAAAGCCATTCACTCACCCTCTCTTGCTCTCAGCTGGGCACAGGAGAGGGGAAAAAAAATTAATGAAAGGCTCATGAATTGAGATGAGGACTGGGAGAAAATACTCTAAGGGCAAAACAAGTTGAAATTTAAAGGTGTAAAGTAAATTTATTATTAAGAGTCAGAGGAGGATAATGAGAAGTAAAACAAGCCATTAAAACATCTTTTTTTCCCCCAACCCCTCCCTCCTTCCCATTGACAGTACAGGGAGACAGGGTGTGGGGGTTTTGGTCAGTTTGTCACTGGGCATCATCTTGTGTTCGCTCAGGGAGAGGGGTGTTTCCTCTGCTGTGCTGTGGGGTCCCTCCCACGGGAGACAGCTCTCTGTGAATTGCTCTAGCCTGGCTCTAGTCTCATGAGCAGCACTCTTGCCAAAACTGCTGCAACATGAGCCCATACCATGGGCAAACAGTCTTCCCAGAACTGCTGTGATGTGGGTCGCTTGTCCATGGGGTGCAGTCCTCTATAGGCTGCTCTAGCTGGGAAGCAAGGGCCCTCCACCTCTGGAAGCAGGAGCCCTCTCTCTCCATTCATGTCTCACCCAGCTTTCGCTGGCATCCACCTGTTTGAGTGTGAGCACTTCTCCCCCAGGCTGTGAGTGGATCTTTGCATCCCCCATGGACTTCATGGGCTGCAGGGGGACAGCTGCTTCACCACAGTCCTCACCAGGGCCTGCAGAAGAATCTTGACTCTGGTGCTTGGAGCGCCTCCTCTCCCTTTTTCCACTGACCTTGGTGCCACCATGTTCTACTCCCTCACATGTCCTCACTTCCTCCTCTTCTCTGACTAGAAGAAAAACTTTTTCCTCTACTATTGCCAAGAAGTTCCACCAATTCAAGCATTCTTGCAGGATCCCAAAGCTCTGAGAAGCTGATCTGGTCTGGGTTCCGTGCCGGACGGTCGCTCTCCGTGTTTCTGCTGTCGGCCCCGCGGTCGCTGAGCGGGCAGTGCTGGCAGCTCTGGGGCTCTTCGATGCCTCCCGTCAGCTCTTCTCAGAGTTGAAGGGTTATGTGTTTGAGCAGACATCTCTTACTGGGGTTTTTCTTCCTCAGCTGTTTGTGAAATCCTGCTGGACAGAAAGCAACACACGCCAGTGCAGTGTGTCCCCTTAGCAGTCTTTTGTTCCTCCACGCCCCACTTTGTAAGCTGTTTAATTAGATGTGCAGTTGTAATAAATAGAAGGAGAATTTACTGGTATGCCCCCAGAAGTCAGTAAAATCACAGTAGGTTTACAGGACTAGCTAAGCAGGATGCAGTCCACCTTTCCCATATGCCGTCTGGAGAAGTAAGAAGAGATTTACCTGGCTCCTCAAGCAACTTCTGTTTCCTTCAATATATGGAAGCTGCACAGGTCTCACATAAGCACAGAGAGATCACGTCTCTTGTTATGCTTTTCCCAGCTGAAGACTCAACCATCCCTCTTTCCTATTTGACACTGCACTGCCCTTAATCCACCCTGCTCTGCATCCTTTTTTGTCATGCAGACTGTGATTTTCTTTTGCTGTTTTTGTATGTGTGGCAGACTTAACCAAAAAAAAAAAAAGTGCTTTCTCTGCCTGCACGAGCCCCACTGCAGATTCTTCTGCCTGTCCAGGAAGTGGCTGGTTTGGGTGATGGACATTTGCTCTCAGGCTCACGTGTATGGTGCTGGCTGGCTCTGTTGCAATCTGCTGGGCTGGCAAGAGCTACACATGCAGCAGCTGATGCAGGAAGTGGCTCTGTGGGCAGCAGGAGCCACGTCTCACACAGACCTTGCAGGAAGCACTGCTCTGGCAAAAGAGCAGTAGTTTTGGTGAGGTGTGGAAGAGGTGGCTGTGAACCATGTGAAGGTACCATGAAAAGTCCAGCAGAGTTTGCTGTCAGCATACTTCTAGAGGACTGATATTTTGGGAAAGACCCAGCCCCTCTCCTCTGTTTACCTAATGTCCTCCTGCACTTCCACTTAAACAGGAGCTTATTTCCTGTTCTAAACTACTGTGCATCTTGTGGTTAGTTATTAACTAGCTTTTGTGTTTGAAAAAGGCCTTTATTTCAGCAGCAGGGCATTCTTTTGTAATCCTCGCTCAGTTCGGGGCAGCTCTGCAGTCTGCCCGGGACACATCCTCACACAGCACAGACAGTCCTGGTACCTCCTTGGCATTGTTAGTCTGTACATTCTCATCAGACTGACTGAGGTAAGATTGATCTTCAGCAACAGGGGGAAAGAGTAGTCCAGAATTCAGTATAATTTTGCCAAATGCATTTTGTCCGGGGAATTGGAGGAGATTCTCAAACAAATGCCCCTCCTTTAGAAGCTGTTCACAGCCTCCTCTGCGATCTCTTTGGAGTGTAGTCACACAGCCTGGAGATGAGAAGTTTCCTTGGGAATCTTGCTGGTAGGTTCAGTTTTCAGTGCAATCTCTTACAGGATCACACTGTGGAGAAAGGAATTATTTGCCATTTCTGCTATTCTCTCTGTTTCACTTGTTTCATCTTGGGAGAAGTTCCCAGAAAGATTCGTGAACTCCGTGTCCTGAAGTGTGAGGGTGGAAGGAGTGAGTGGAGGATAGTTCCCCATCACTTGGTTTCTCTATGCATAAATCTGACTAAAGCAAATGTCAGGGAAAAGGAAAGAGTCAGCGTTTGCTTATTGCAATTAGTCATGCTTATGTGTTTCTTTTAATGCCCTCCAGGCACACTTCTGTAAGCTGCAAGAATAGCTGAGGACTAGGTGCTTGAATAATCTTTAAATTCCAGGGTTTTTTGCCTTTTAATCCCATTCTTTCTTCCACTGAGATTTTGAGTTCAGGCAGATGGCAGTGTTAGATGGGCGCTTAGACAACTTTTTAATGCCATCCCTTTTTCTCTCAGTATTTAGACCCAGATTAGCTGAAGTGCCTCACATCTTTGCAGCGGGAAATACCTTTCTGCAAGGCTCAGGTTGGCATCCAAACCTTGTTGCAGCTACTGCTGTCAAGACTGGGAGCCTTCCTTTGGCCAAACACAGACACTTGTGCATTTTTTCTCACTGTACACCTCACTAACTCTTGTGCAAGAGTTGGCCAATCTGTGGTATTTCTCTCCTGTGCCAGCACTCCCCTGGGAAAATTCATCATTGGGTATCTGGAGCTTGCTTGTGCAGCCCTCTGGCTCCTGATCTTTAGGGCTGTACAGTAATGACTCATGAGAAGGGGATATTCAGGAGGAAGAAATGTTTTCTGCCCAGCCTTGTAACTTCAGGAAGGATCTTGCTGAGTTGAAACCCCTGTCTGCACCACCTTATCCAATTGAGTGTGTAAAACAAACTGTTCCATGAACAATGAACTAAGAAACTCAGTTTCAATAGATTTATGTTTTTCTCTTTCCTCTCACTCTTCAAGTTTTAATTTTCCCTGTGACCTCCTGCTCTTTTGATACTCTAATAAATCCCTTAAATTGCCACTTCTCCCACCCACCTGCCACATCTCCACATCTGCCAGCTATGGGATGGGGAAGAGGTGGGAAATAGCCAAGCTCATCATATCGAGGTTTCTCTGATGCTAATGCCAATTCTGGAATATGCGTCAGACCATTTTATAAAACCTGGGAAAACAACCTCTATCTGCTAAAATTAATTTTCCTGTCTCTGGCCTTTTTTTCCTGGTCCTACTAATGCTAAACAGAACTTGATACTGGCAGATATCACAGCAGAAGTGCAGGTTTAATACTCACAGAGATCTGCTCATTTTATAAGGGATAGAAACAGCAAAAAGAAAAGGCAGTAATTACAGGCTGCCAAATAGAGCTGATAGGAGCCCTAGTGAAGTGTTAATGAAGTCTCCTAGTGAAGTTTGGGGGTCCTGAGAGTGAGCGCAGGGGCATGCATACCTTGCTCTGTCCATGGGGAGGTAAAATTCAATGTAGAGATTAATCCGTTACCCAGTTTAATCTGGTGTTGGGCCAGGTGCACTCATCTATAATGCACGACCAGCACATCAGCGTGTGGAAAGGTTCTGCTTTAGGCCGCTTTAAGGGCTTCTTGTCAGCTATCAAGGTTTACACTGTTTGCACACCTCGGCTGGATCTCCCTTACAGTCACTGCGATCTGCTGGAGAAGAAATTGAACAAACCTCGGCGTGACGGTAGATTTATTTTAAAACGAAGAGGATTCGGGGGTATTTCAGGCTGCCGAGAGCCAGTGGAGGGGAACGCCCCCTGCCCGTCACCGCTCGGCTCTGCCGGCTCTCGCGGGGAGCAGGGGCTGGCGGTGCCCGCGGCTCGGGGCCGCTCCGGCGGTTGCGCCGGGCCCCGCTCCCTTCCCCAGCGTCCGCCGAACCGGC
>JAYDZK010000271.1:4156639-4173798 GCA_034509185.1 Euphonia xanthogaster | reverse complement strand
GGGCGGCCGGCGGCGGGCGCTGACCGGATGCGTGCCGCTGTCGCACCAAGTGGCAGGGCACATGTACGGCAAGGATAAAGGCGGTGAGCGGCGACGGGCGCGGGGAGGGGGCGGCGGGCCTGGCCGGGACACCCCCACCCTACCCTCCGTTTAGCTGAGTTCTCCCGGACCGGCTGCGGCGGGCGGGTTTGGCCTCGAGTTCCCTCACGCCCCGGCGGCGGAGGGGCAGCTCTGTGGCCGGCGGGGCGAGGGTCGGCGCAGGACTCGCCCTTGCCGAGCTCCGGCCGCACCTGCTGGCCGGAGTTGCCGCGGCAGCGCGGGCGGCCGGCGCTGGGGCCTGGGGACCGGAGCCTCCCGGGAAGGCCGGAGGGGGCCGGCCGAGCTCCCCGCTACGCGCAGGCCGCGGGTGGAGCGGTGTATAATTTCATTCTTCTGGTGCTTTTCCTAAATGGCATTAGTCTGTCAGGACGTGGTAGTTATCGGGCACCCCTAAACCGAAGGACTTCTGCCCTTCAGCTTCATTTTATCAGCTTCATTTTATCAGGCACCTTTTTAGAAGTGGGGATTCGGGTGATAGCATGCTGGTTTTCTCAGAACAGACGTCAGAGACGTGGTTTATCTAACGGGACCGCCTGAACCTGTGGCCACCAGAAACTTCAGCAGATTATTACTAAGCCATAGTTATTTGCTTGTTTATTTGACGATAAATCTGAGCCAGTGGCTAGGAAGTGATCTAATAATACAAAGACATGAGGATACAGTGTGCCTCCACCAGGTCTAAATTTCTGTTTTAGCTCCATGTTGAGGAGTAAGGTGTTGGCCCTTCTGATGAGGGGGCCTCTTAGCATCGGTGGTGGGCAGCGCCAGAGCAAGTGGCCAGGTTAGTGCTGCCAGGTGGCATTTCTTGCCTTTGCAGGAGGTTGCACTGGGGCAGCTCCTGCCTCTCAGCCAGGTGGAAGCCATGCATCCGTTCAGCTTGCCATGTGTTCTCTGGGGGAAGCTGTCATGGGCACCTGCTGGCGTGCTGCCCTTGAACCCTGGCGCTGGGAGCTGCTGAATGGGCCAGGGGATGAATTACAGAGCCCTGTCTGCTATCAGTGAATGAAATTACAGCACTAATGGCACTCGGAGTTTGTCTTATCTGTGGCCTGCATCCATGGTCTGCCTTGCTGCAGATAATCTCAACAAAAAACATTTTTCTCTTTGCCCCTGCCAAGGGCTGAACTTCAGAACCTTTTAGATCATCAGTGACTGGAATTACAGCACTAAGGGTGCTGTAGGTTTGTCTTATCTGCAGGCTGTTTCCATGGCATGTCTTGCTGCTGATAATCTCCACAGAAAACTCATTCTTGTCCCTTGCCCCAGTTGCAGCCAGTGCAATAAAGTGTAGATGGAGGTGCATTGGGTCCTTGAAGGTGTACGTGTTCCATGTTCATGCATCATAGCATGAGGTGGGATCAGGCAAAAAAAGGCTCAGTCAGGGAGAGCTTCACCTTTGGCACGTCAGTGGTACTGCAGTGAGGTCAAACAGCACAGGTGAGCATCTGTATCTCAGGTGCCCCTGCAATGGGTTGGGTAAAGCTTGCTCCACTGCATCTCATGGGCAAGACCAGGACTTCACTGCAGAGGCACCACCATGCTTGATGATCTCGTCTTGGAAACTGTTTTATGTTGAAGACCAAAGCTGTTCTGGTACTCACAGCTCTCATTTTTGTAACTCGATTTTCCCTTCTATTCCCACATACAAACAGACAGAGGACTTGAAGGTATCCAAAGTATTTTTAACTTTTACTTATTTTAGTAAAAGTACACAGTAAAATTTCTCCTGAATAACCTTCCTTTCCCCTTTGCTCCCTGTGACTGTTACTGCCTTGCAGGGAAAGGCCTCTCAGGGCTCTCTGCCTGCATGTGTAGACATTAGGCTGCTGTGCATTGTGAGTGCCCTTTTGTTGGATGCTGTGTGCAGTAGTGCTTCCCCAGATCCATCGTGTCTAGTGAGCCAAGTAAAGGCTTTGGGTTGTGGCTTAATTCCCCAGGCAGGTAGAGAGACAGCACCTGGTGGGATGTGTCACCTCATGGAGCCTCCTGCACCTGCAGAATGCTGGGGGTCCCCAAGCCAGTAGTGGGGTTCTGTAGCTAGAGGGGCTGGTCTCCCTCAGAGGGACTTGCTTGCTCTTTGCAGAGTGGTAGCAAGCTTTGCACCCACAGCCAGGGAGAAACGTTGGTGAGATATTTCAGGGTTTTATTTTCAACATAGTTCTGCTGATTCCTCAGAAATGTTAATTTGTTTTTTCATATGTTAAAGCAGTCCTATTCCCTGTCTGTGCTGAAAAACCCCAGGCAGCCTACAGCAAACCCATGGCCAGCATCCATGTGTTGGTGTGATCTGCAGGTGATGGTGATCTCTGCATCCTGGAGATCAGAGGGAAGGTTATGGATTTTACCTCTTTGTGGTGAAAGTTGAAGCATGGCTCTGGTTTTCAGGCCTGCCCCAGCCACAGTGACAGAGTAGTGCAGTAAGAGTTCTAGTCTGGCAAGAATGCAGAGAATGAGGGAACTTTGGATGTTAGTTTCTATTCAACTCTTCAAGTAATAGCTATAACCCAATAGTGTATGGATTCAGCTTCCAGGAATCTTTGCCTAGGCTTTCTGCCTTGTAGATTGTCTGCTTATCAAAGGCCAAATGCAGCTTTTTGAGGAGTGTGTGTTATAAAACCTATTTTAATGTTTAACCTTATTTTAACGTATTGTTAACAATTCACACGTGGAACACGTGCCATTGAAGTCCTGGGTGCACTTTGAGAGTGGTTTCCAGTACGTGGGTTCAGGGAGGGGGAACACAAGCTGCTGTGTCTTGAAGATGTTGTGGTAGCCTGCACGTGTGTGGCAATATTTTTCTAGTTTTGAAAAGTGTATAATATCCAACTTTAGGCAAGAAACATGGCTTGAGAGCTATTTTGTGCAAATTTTAAAAGCAAATCTTTGGCATAGCGAACTATTGAAACAACTATTCTAAGTCTGGTGGTCGTTTTAAAGTAAATATCTTGGTCTCTAAAAAATTTGTTTAGTTTCAAAGACTGCACAACAGAGCCATTCATAGATAATGGTTTCTGAGGAGTGAAAAACACAATTGCTGTAACAGCTGCAAACTCTCTTTGGGATGCAAAGCTCCAGGCTCATTTTTCTGTTTTCTCACATGGTAGTTGAAAATATAACCTATTTTGGATACAGTTGACATTTTTTCTACCCTACTAAGCAAAATAAATTACTGTCTGAAAAGCTAGAAATGAATCCTAGGAGAAGAATTCTTTTCCAGAAGTGGGTTTTTGGTTTTCTGTTGAACCTAACGGTGCAGCACAGCACACATTTCTGAGGAATGCAGTTGCTTTTCTCCATTCTTGCCTGCATCCACGTCTTGAGCATTCTCAGATGCTCAGTTGCATTTCTTCTGCAGGTATTCAGAAATACTGGGGACTGGAGAGTCATAAGGCTGTTTCATGAGGGTATTTTGGAGGGGTTTTTTGTGCAGGCTTGATGGGGGTGTTGCCTGGCTGAGATGAAATTCTGTGCTGTAATTATGGGTGATACAAACAGTAGCATCTGATAGCTTGGAGTGCTGTAGGGATGCTACTTCTTGTAGTGAAGACACACTCTGTCTGTGCCACCAGAGTAGATGTACATCCACAGGACATTTATTTCTGCTCTAGTAGTGAGAAATGCAATAAATGTGGTACTCCTTTAAAGTCTTGGCATTGTTGGAAAACAATTTATGAATTATTTAAAAAGGGAGTGTCTGTGTAATCTCTTTTAGTTAATGATGGGGTTTTTGAGGGTGGAAGTTTTAATGTCAAATCCCAGTACTGTGTTGGCCTTGGGCAGAGCTACACCCAGGGAATTATTCAGTGGGTAGAAATAAGAGGAATGCAAGCAAACCTCTGCTAAGGGTTATGTGTAGGAGCTGATAATTTTGTCTGTACTGTGTGTGCAGTGGAAACAGTACAGCTTTTCAATAGGCTGACCTTGATGGTGAAGTCACTATCTGTGGGGGAAAAAAACACTAAAAGAAAAAAAGAAAAAAAGAAAGCTGTACCTCTAAAAACGAAGCCCTGAAGGAAATGCTTCTCTTCTAGGCATACTGCAGCATCCAGATGGAACTGTCCTGAAGCAGTTGCAGCCACCACCTCGTGGTCCCAGGGAGCAAGAGTTCTACAACAAGGTGAGGGGGGGCTGTGCTTCCTGCATCCTTATCCCTGCAGTTGGGAAAGTGCAGCCTAAATCCCCTGCCATGGTATCTGTGTGCTCTCTATGGTATCTGTGTGCTCTCTAGAACTTTCTGCTCCTTGCATGTCAGTCCTCCTGCCAGGCCTGCTTCACCCACAGGATTTAAGCTTGCTCATTTGTTCATAGGATAGCAGACTTTCACAGCATCGAAGATTTTATTGAAAAGCCTTTTCTCCTGTCTGTGTTTAAAGGGTTGCATGTTTGATCCCAACTTTCTCACATAGCCAAGTCCTTCTGGTTCAGCTCTTCTGGTTAACAAATCTTCCACCCTGCCCAGTTAGAGATGGCTCAGTTTACTGCTGTAGCAGTTCAGGATCTGAGTCCTGCTGACATTGAATCTGAATGCAAGGAAGTTGTTACCAGTGGAGATAGCAGAAAATGTTTTTCACTCTTGTTATGTGTCCTAAAAACAAAGCCAGGATATAAAAGACACAAATAGCTCTAACGTGTACAAGAGATTTACAATGGTTAGGTGAGAGTTACTTGAAAGCTAGGAAGGAATGGTTTTGTGGTTGCCTGCACAATTGTTCTGAAGTTTCCTCTGGATGCATTGAAATGCAGTTTCCACAGGGCAATGACCTGTGTTTGTTTTGCTTTCCCTCATAACTCACTGACTTATTTTACAGCCTGATAGGCAGGATGGATATTGTTTGTGCAACTTTTGCTGTCTTTTTTAACAGTCAGTCTTTGAGTTTGTAACCAGGGGTAATGTGTTAGTCAAACCCAGTCATGTTAATATTTCTGAAGCCACAGTTCCTTGTGCTTCTGGGGTTACAGAGAAGAAATGTTCAGGGATTGTGCCCATTTGGACCATCAGCAGTAATCTTTTCCTTGCTGTTTTATTTATTTTGTTCTCAATGACCTGCTGCAGCTCCTGAGCTATGTCTTTTCATTCCTGTGCAATGCTTGCTTCTTTTCTTACTAATTTTAATTAGTATTCCAACAGCTTTAGGCACTGCAGAGGCTTGTGGTGATTCCCCCCTCCCCCCAACGGCATAAAATGAAGCCAGCAGTCTGAAAGATGGGTTTTGGCCTGAATTTGCACAGAATTGCAAGAACTGAGTCATAAGGCTCAGCTCCCTTTAAGCCTATATAGCATAAATCATGATAAGGCAGCCTGTGTTCCATAAACTGTTCTCTGCTACTGACAGGAAAGGAAAGGGGCTGGGGAGGCAAAGTACGTCTTGTTTCAGGATAAGTTATCCTATTTTGTAAGCTCAGTGAAGTGCTTTTGTACTCTTGATTTAGATGATAATCCTTGGCTGAAAAAGGAGTGGATGATGGCCATTGTGCTGCTGTTGTGTACTGAAATATCCTTATCCTGTGATCACGTCTCTGGCCAAGGTTTTGATTTTCAGTCTTGTAGGGAGAGCAGTGATCAAGTCTGTGCCTGATCACGTCTGTGCCTCAGCGTCTGCCTGCTGCTAATCTTGCCCTCTCTTCCACCCTTAGCTGCTTTTCTTCCTTAAATGAGTAAGATCAAGGCACATTGCAGTCTCCTGCAGAAAGCACTGTCCTCTGCTGGCAGCCCCAGTGGGGTCAGTGAGGAAATGCTGCACAAACACACTGATCACAGGGCAAGCAAGACTCTTTATCCAAGAGCACAGTGTACCAGCATACCTGCTTATGCTAAAATGGAGGGAAACTGGACTTAGGCATGCAGTTATGTCATCCTCAGTGGTCGTGCCAGCTTGTCAAACCATGGCATGGGAAGAGAGACCAGTGCCCTGTGATGTGACCCTGTGACTTCGAAGGCACACACCCAGCACCTTCTCTGTACTTAAGATAGCAGCAGTAGTGGCAGAGGGTGTGGTGTTGGGTGTACCCCAGAGTTTTGCAATACCCTGTGCACATATTTGTCTAGTTTGAGCTTTCAGGGTTCAGCCCTTTGCCTTAGTCTCTTTAAACGGGGCCTATACCATGAGTTGGTTAAAGGAACAGGTCAAATTCCATACCTTGGCACACAGTCAGCGTGGGTGTATCATGTTCCTGATCACTGCCCACTGACAGTGAGGGTGTCAGAACTTCCCTGCCTTAGCTGGGAAGTGCCCCTGTTAGAAGCACAGTGTTTGTTTTCATAAGTCCAAGAACGTGTAGTTATGGTACAGCTGGAAGCTGTCATGGTTTGGCCCCAGCCTGCTGCCAAGTACCATGCAGCTACTCGTTCACTCCCCTACCAGCACAAATGAATGTTTAAAATGATCTCTCCAAGCCTCCCTCTTTTATTTCAGGTTTATGACTCCGACTGTTGCGACAGCATTCTTCTGGAGCTGCGGGAATATCTGCCCAAATACTTTGGTGTCTGGTCACCACCTACTGCACCAAATGGTACCGTTCCAATTTTATCTCTTAATCCAAACCTCCTGGAAAACATTTCTGGAGACTAATTTTTGGCAGTTGTGAGCTCCACAGGGTTTTCTGGGACTTGTTTTAGAACCCACTGACATTCCCTCTAGCAGCTGGTTCCAGTTTGCACTCTTGTGACTGGATTAGATCTTTGGAGTCTCCCTCCCAGGGAAGATGGGGTGTGGGTGTTTGCACAGCAGAGGTTTCCTGGGTAGCTGATGGACATTGCCCCTGAGCTCCTGCTCTGGGGGAGGTGGTGGTGGAGAAGTGGGCTGGTTCCATGGTCCTGTGCAGCCAGGCAATCAAAGGAAGAAGCACTTTGTGGCTGTGGAAAGTCAGAAGCCTGACTTTCCCCTTGGCAATCACTGCTCTGCAGGCTCTGGGATCACAGCTCTGTACAATCCAGTGGTAGTGACTTAAAGTAGCAGAAGTCCCTTTTATTTCTTTTCCTTAAGAAAGTGTTTCTCCTTATGAAGTGTAAATGAAGCGTTGCTTGTTCCCTTTATCTTGACTGGGACTGGTTTGTTACCTGTCTGCACAGCTTTCAAACAGGGCACTTTGTGCCTCTTTTTAAACTTGAACTAGTTCTGCTTTCTCTCACAATCCCATTTTAGATCATACTGCAGGAATGGGGTATAATACAGTGGTTTTTGTGTTCAAACTGCCTTAAAGCCAAAGAAATACATTATTGGGGTAGGCTGTACTGGAAAGAAAACCAGCCTGGCGTTGGTGCCTGGTGACAGGTGGATTTACACTGCACATGTGAAGAATGAGACCCGTGTTGGGGCTGTGCTGGTTATGCCATGTCCTGACAAGGGCTGGAGGTGGGGGCAGCTGTGTCCCAGCAGAGTTGTCTGAGAGCTGGGTGGGTGCTGACTCCATTTCCCTGGTGAGTTTTGATAGTGAGTGTGGGGGTCATGCTGGTAATGATCATTTTAATCAGGGTTCAGATACTCCTCTAAGTCTTCAGGCACTCCAAGTACTTTTGGGGTTTCTTAGTCCAGCCACCCTCCCAAAGGGCTGTTAGAAATGGATGAAAGGCAGCCTAGGATTCCAAGAGCATTTTCTCCAAAAGGTGTGCCATGAGAAACAAGTGTAGGTGGGAGTGGCATAAAAAGAAGCAAAATGAGCTGCACTTCAGCCCCTGAAGGCCAGGACTGAGATGTTCTCTTCATTTTTAAAATGACACAGGAGATCGACTGAATTGCAAAACTGTCCACACAGCTGCAAAACCTGCATGTGTGTGTGGTTAGTAATGCTCTTTGTGATATGTTAATGACTTAATAAAAGCTCCTTAGGGATTTTATCTGGGCAATCATTTGACTGCTAGGTTAATGCATGTTAACTGTGTACAATTTCCTAAACAAGAAAGCATTTAGATTTTTACAGCAGTAGAATTTGTGGGTGTCGGTGACCATGATTTATCCTGCATTCAGAGACAAATTTGACCATTGAATTCATGTGATATTAAGCCTTAAACTCTTCCCATTCCTCCACAGGTGCTCAGCAGAAGCTATGTAATCATTTTGCTGACTCACTGTTAACAAAAGTCTTGTTTTCTTGACAGATACATATCTAAAACTGGAAGATGTGACCCGTAAGTTTAATAAGCCCTGCATAATGGATGTCAAAATAGGTCAGAAGAGTTATGATCCCTATGCTTCAGCAGAGAAGATACAGCAGCAGGTCAGCAAGTACCCTCTGATGGAAGAGATTGGCTTTTTGGTTCTTGGAATGAGGGTAAGGACTTGATTCATCTCCAGTTTCTGCTCAGGCCTCTTGTCCCACGGCAGGTGCAGCAGCTGGTTTTCCTGGCCAGCAGCAGGGCTCTGGAGTTGCACATGAGTGCAGCTTGACCTGAGTGTCTTGGTGGTGCTGGCAGCAGCTGTGCTGTGGCATCAGTTCCAAAGCACTGCCCTGGTTCAGAAGCATTCCTTCACTTGGCTGTGTCCATGAGGGCAAGCTCTTTGCAACCTGGGCACTGTATATATGTACAGGAGAGGGGCTGGGTATTTAAAGCTGAATGTAGTTGCAATTAATTCTTCACCACCACAACAGACATTTAAAATTATTAAGCAGGTTTTTGTGTGTTTATTTTCTCTCAGGCTTGTATCAGAGACTTACACACTGAACCAGTCTTTCTAATAATTCAGTAATGAGCTGTGTCCTGCACATTTTTCATCTTTATACTCTGCTTTTAAATAAAAATAATTTTAGATACTTTTTCTATTTAGGGAAGAGTAAGTAAGCTCTCAGAGGTGAGATGCATATAGCCACGAACAGCTGCTTATGTTTTACATTTTAAAAGGTTTTCCATCAGAAGGAAACTGCTTTTGATATTTACACACTCAAGGAACAGCTGCCAGGGGAAGGTTAGTTGGGCATGCAGACCTCCCTGTTAACTCTTAGTGTTCTCAGAAATACTGAGTCAGCCTGTGTCTATTGGCTACTTTAAAACTTCAGCATAAAGAAAAGCTGTACAGAGCATGTGTGGCTCAGGAGGAGAAATGTGTTGGTGTCACTGACCTCCTGATGGAATTCACAAGTTTTTGAGAGTGTTCTTCCCAGCTGCTTTGCAAAACAGGAGGTGGGGATCTGTGTAATCAACTTTATTGTTGTTTGAATGGGGGAAAGGCACTTTGGGGTGACGGGCTGTAATGAAAACAGGGAATTCCATTTTTTCATTTAATGCTCCTGTACTATTTCTTTTTATTGCTGCTGTTTCACTGTTGTGGACATTACTGGTTGGCTTCAGCAAGAGTAAGGCCCCAGAGGAGGGATGAGGAGCAGGCACCTCAGCAGTGTGCCCAGTGGGATGCTCTGTTTACAGCAGGGAAGGGAGGGCAGGGCTGTGCACGGGGTGGATGCCACAGGGATGGGTGGTCTGAACAAGTGCCAAGCACCAAGTTCCTGCCAGAGGCAGCTGCCTGCTTGGTAACACCATTATTTCTGCAAATAAAGATTGTCTGCACTCTCATAAACAGATCATACTTGGGCCTTGCTGCCTCGCTCATTTCTGCTATGGAAATGTTTCAGTGTGGGAGAAAATACGTCTATATGTGAGGCAGTTTTGAATTCAGTTCTTAAGCTTGTACAATTCCTGATATGGACAAAACTGTGCCCATGTGAGTTGCCTCCCTTTCAGATGAGAGCTGAAGTGCTGCTGCTGCTGCTGGGACCAGCTTTTGCCTGGCTGCTGCCATTTATTGAGTGCAGCCTCATTTGTGCTGACAGTTGCAGGTGTGTCTTAGGGAGCTGGGCCTTGGTCCCATACAGCAATTCTTACTGTTTTGCTTTTGTGCTAAATAGTTTCGTAATTTTAAGAACTCAGAATAATTGCACTGAAGTTTTTGCTGTGTTGTCTTGCTGATTTAACATCCCCAGTAACACAGATAGGAGTCTGCTAGTTCCAGGTCTCAGCTGGGATTTGCACGACCTTACAGAGGAGTTCCTTGGAAAGGGCACTTTGGTTTTTGCCACCACCAGGATGTCTGCAGCACAGGAAAGCTGTAGCTTGGAGCCCAAGGGCTGCAGGGAGAGTTTTGGAGAGCAGGTTTTTTTTTTGCTGGACACTGCAAGAAACTTAAAAACTGAGAGGGCCAAATGTTTTGTGGGCTGTCTGTGAGGGGACTCTTGCTCTGCAGAAATATTGGTGCTTCACAGTACATAGGGAGCCCCCTTCTTGCCTCTTTCAGGTGTACCACGTGTCTTCAGACAGCTATGAGACTCAAAACCAGCACTATGGAAGGAGCTTGACCAAGGAAACAGTCAAGGATGGTAAGGGAGGGAATTGGGGACATTGTCATTTAAATACTGATTTACAGAACTGTGTGGAGAAACTGTCCTGGGTGTTCCTGTTTTAAAAGTCCTTTTTTGTCCTCACGTCAGAGGGGTCTTTGGCTGTTCCCTGTAGTGTTTGAGCTGCCTGTCAATCTGAAATCGTGTGCAGGTGGCTGTATCAGCAGTGCAGAACATGGGAACTTCCTCATCACGTCTCTTTTGCTACTAATAAGGGAGAGAATTCTAGAATTCAACTTCTTTGCAGCTTTGAAACTAGAATGAAATAGAAATCTTGTGAAAGTATTACAAGTTTTTGTCATAAATACATTTTTTTTTGTCTCTGGCTACCTTCTGTGAATATTTAAGTGTATTTTCTATTAGAAAGCTACTACAAAAGCACCTTTCAGTTCAAAGGACTTTATCAGTTGAAGTGAATCCACATGTTGCTCTGCATTAACAACAAATAAAGCTGCTGCCATCGTGGGGCTGGTTGGTGATAGTGATTGCAGATATTAGTTGACACCTGCCCATCTGTCCCCCAGTGAGGGACAGAAGGCACACACCCAAACACACTCACAATATCCAGCTGCTTGAGCCTGGTTATGCATGGAGGATTTAATGGCCTGCCCAAAACTGTCCAGACACTTGCTCAGCTGACCAGGAGCAGGCACCACGCTCCTTGCTGTGCTGGGTGCATGTGCTTGTTCTGACAGCCCAAGCTGCAGTCTTACCCAGCAGTGATGTGGCTGAAGGTCTCAGAGTGCTCAGGTTCACTTTGGGTTTAGTGAGTAACTGCCTGAACAGAAGCTACCTGAGTGGTGCCTGTTCCTTCAAAGAAGAACTGTTCTCATCCCAAAAGACAAAAAAATCATTTCTTTTCCCTTCAGAAGTGAAAATAATCCCAATATGTGTGTATTTCTTGCAGGCATCTCCAAGTTTTTCCACAGTGGGTACTGCTTGAGAAAAGATGTGGTAGCAGCCAGCATTCAGAAGGTTGAAAAGATTCTGGAGTGGTTTGAGGGCCAGACACAACTCAACTTCTACGCAAGCTCGCTGCTGTTTGTGTATGAAGGTTCATGCCAGGCAACAGCCATGAGGCTGAGTGATGTCACCTTGGCAGAGAAGAGGAGAGTACCCAGAGGCCTGCTGTCAGGTGGAGATGTATTGGAGTATAATAATAACATTCATGTCATCAATTCTACAGAGAATGGAAAAATCGAGGCCTCTGTAGGTAAAGGCTTGTCCAAATTTTATGCACTTCACAAGAAGGCGTGCTCCAAGAGGCACCACAGTCAGCTCTCGCTGAAAGCTGAGGACTCAGAGCAGGACAATGTGTGGAAAAGCAGCACGTGCATTACCCAGGAGCACCTGAATGGAAATGTGCTGCCCCAACTGGAAAAGGTTTTCTATCACATGCCAGCAGAGCCCAAGGAAAGTGCCAAGGTCGAGGTGCGAATGATCGATTTTGCTCACGTGTTTCCCAGCAACACCAGGGATGAGGGCTATATTTATGGTCTGAAGAATCTCATCACAGTACTGCAAAATATTTTGGATAACTAAATTCTTTGCTATGTTTTTTATTGGGGGCCAATGATAAAGAGCAACAACATGAAGAATTTCTGCACTTGTAATGCTGTATAACTGGGTTTGTATTGTTCTATATTTTATTTGTCTTTGTACTTTTGGTAGAAGGGTTTAACTTTTTATAATTTCACTCAGGAAAAATACTGATAGTTAATTAGGAAGTGTGAAAGGATGAAGATACTTGAGATAAAGCAGGATAGGTAAATTAATAGAATGAAATGTATGTGGTTGGCTTAAGTCCAAGGACTACCAGAAGCAAGGGTTATGTTAGTTCCTCTAATGACTTTAGCATAGATGACATTGTTGCCCATTTAGCCTTGACACTGAGCCACATCTCCATTAAGAGGTGTTTAGAAAATAGACTGAAAGTGCTAAGGTGCAGGATTGATGTCCTCAGTACTGCCCTTGTGTTTACTGTATTTGAATAACTGGAGTGACTCTGCTTGGAGAGAAATCCCATTCTGAGTCAGCAGTCTCACCTGAAGCCAGTGCATCCCAAAGTGCTTTTCCATGTCATGGGACAATGTTGTTGTTCTTTCAGCCCTTCCCCCTTCCTGGATGTGTGTAGCTGATGTTCACCACGGATGAGCTACCATGTAATTTGTGTTGAGGTGCTAAGGAAATGCTGGAGTACGATACCATAACAGGCTTAAACTGCACACCTTCTAGAGAAACTGTTTGTCCCTAAGAACGAGCAAAAGAAGGCAAATGCAAGATGTTCCAGGAGCTGATTTGGTTTGGGAGATGATGTCAGTCTGTTAATGGAGTGTCTGATGCTGTGATGAAGGAAAATGTCTCGCTCTGTTCTCATGGCCCTTCTCCAACAACGTTGCTCTCAAAAGCAAGCCAGTGCAGTGGGGAAACAAGTATTGAGGGTGAGTGTGCAGAGCTCTGCTGCCTGTGAGCCAGCTGCATTTCTGCAGCAAGTGTTCAGTGCTGGGGAGCACTGCCTGCAGCCTCAAGCAATAGAGGCAGAGGAGCCTCCTGTGAGATGGGTCAGCCTTGGAGGCCCCAGCTGTGCCAGCGCTCATGCCACAGCAGCTCTGGCTCCCATCCTGGGCTCCAGACACTGCAGGTGTCCTTAAGGACACACAGGCAGGAGGTGCCACCTGGAAGCTGTCCCATTTCCTTCCTTTTCACAAGCAAAAGTCAACGTGTGTGTGGAGTACTTGAGATGAGGATGCTGCATCCAGAGCAGTTTTGGTGTGTCTCTTCTGTGGGCTGTGTAGGTGGCTGTGCTGCCAGGCATGTTACAGTGAGCTGTATGAAAAGTGGCAGTGGGGGAGTCCTGCCATCCCTAGAGCAAGATTTTAATGCTTAAAGCATTTCCAGGACAAAAATGTCTTAGAATGGATTTGGTGATTGGAAACACACATCTTGTTCATGTGGACTTGGTGACCCTGTGGCCTTGCTGCTCTCTCTGTGTGATGTTCTGCACTATGCACTCAGCTGTGCTCACACCTTGACAAGTTCTTCATTGGACATCTGTTTTCTACATGACAAAGAGATTCATACTTTTTCAAGCAAATACACTGTTTTAAATAAAGCTGAATTTTTAGCTCTGTTTGAGAACTTGGGTTAATTGGGAGAAACAGGGTATTACTATGTGTAGAATTAGATGCTTTAAACTTTAGAACTCATGTTGGCCAATGCATTCAAGAATGAAACCAACCTTTTAGTAACATGATGTTTTAGAAGTATGGAAAAAGGGGCTTGCAGGAAAGGTGAGACCAGTGTGTTAAAAATTTTATGTGAAATACAGTGAAGTCTGAGGGGGAAAGTACCAGGAAGAGTGGAACTTGTTTTCTACCTGGTATTTCTCTTGCACCTTATAGTTAATATATTCCCAACTCTCTGTGAATTAATTTAAGCCATATTCTAGCAAGAGTTTGTGGTTTTGTTTGCTTTGTCACTGGTTTCTCTGTTATGATTTTGTTGTTTTATCCCTTAAATAGTCAACACTAGAGTAGTCCAGACTGGTAGTGGCCTTGTATGGTAAAGGTGCAAGGTTTTATGGGAAAGTATGGGCAAAACCATTTTAACATCATCATTTTTGTCCTCTCTAATTCATCTCTTCTGGGTTTTAATCCATTTTGCACCAGAGAAATGAGGCATTTTCCTCAAGTCAGTTATTGGAAAATGATTAGTATGCACTTAGTACCATGCACTCTCTTGTCTCTGCTTTAAGATACATGTCCTCAGTGTCTGAATGCTCTTTAAGTATTGATTGTTCTGTTGGCTGTGGCAGTATTTGTAACACGCCTGGAATATTGTCAACCTGTCAGAATATTTTGAATAAAAAAATTTTATCATGGTTTTTGTACCAGTAGTTCTTATGAATGTATTTCTGATAATTTAAAATGTAGCTTGAGAAGTATTTTTTATTGGAAATTGTGTGAATAAAGCTTGCTGTGGAGATGCTTGGCCATGGTACCAGCTGGGAGTTTGAGCCTGCAGTGGCCTTGTATTCTCACTTCTGTTCTTGCAGATTTCAGGCTTGGTGTGTCTCGTGTCTGACCAGTTGTTTTCAGTTCAGCTGGAACTGTATTCACAGAAATCATTAAACCCAATATGTGATTAATCAGAAGATGGAGACAGTGGGTCACTGAATTGATGCTGAATTATCTCCCTCCCTCTCAGCAAGGCCCCTTTTGCTCTCTGGACAAAGCATACAGGACAGGCAGCCATCCCATGGCAGTCTTTACAGGACTGGTTACTTGTAGGTGTCCAGAAAGCAGTGGGTGCTGCCCCAGACTGCTGTGGTGCAGCTGGGTGCCAGCCCTGCTGAGCAAGCTGATGGTTTAAGATGGTTTAAGCTGTAAGAGCTGGGTTTAGCAGAGCTGATTCTGAAAAGGAGGAGCTCACACAGCATTGTCACTCATGGACTCTTGAGAATGAGCCCAGGCTTCTGCCTGGCTGCTGTGAGGACTGAGCTGAGGCTGCCCAAGGGCAACTTGAGTTGTGTAAAGTTTTATGAAAAGCATTTACAAATGTATTTTTGAGTATGGGTGAAATTTGTTGCATAAATTGCATTGGAAGTTACTATCCCACTATGGAATACTTACAATAATTAATCCATTTGTTTTATGAACTGAACTGGAGACTTTGCTGGTAGTTGTGATTCTGATGAAACTTGCACTGTATTTTCTACTGTAATATGTAACCTGTAGCACAGGGACTGGCTCGGGGTGGGATCCACAGGCTGCAGATGCCCAGGTGTCCCACAGGGAGCTCGGGGTGGGATCCACAGGCTGCAGATGATGCCCAGGTGTCCCACAGGGAGCTCAGGGTGGGATCCACAGGCTGCAGATGATGCCCAGGTGTCCCACGGGGAGCCCGTGCTGTGCTTGTTCCTTGGGTTAAAGCTGGCTGTTTTCTGGGAAGTGCATTCCTCACCAGAGCCACAGCTGGCTGCTCTTCATGTGCACAGCAACCTGGAAATGGAAGCTGCAGTGGAAAATTGTCACCCAAAGGGCAAATATGTTTGAAAGGGGAAAATAAACAAACTAAGGGTTGTGCTGCAGAAAACACGATTCAATAAAAATCTTTGATCTTGTTGAGTGGAGATGGGCCTTGTGGATTTGGGGTTTAATTTGTTACATGACATTCAGTAGCAAAGTCAGAACAAAGGTACTTCAAAACACCTTGGTGTGAATTATGGACATTGGTTCAAGTAGTTATTTTATTCCATAGGTCACTTTTTAAAAAAGAAAGTAACTTCCAAGCACAATGTGTGTTTCACCTGACTAAATGAAACTACAGTGCACAAGGGCACTTTAATCCTCTGGGAACTGTACTGGAACATAGCTGAAACCATGTGAAATTGCACCTGATGCTGTTAATTGTTTTTGGGATTTCAAGTTCTGCATTCATTATGTTGATGAATGAATGTGTCTAGTCTAGTCGCAGTTTCTTTGATCCAAGTGTCTGAAGCTGCCCCTCAGTCTCCTCTGATCTGTATGTGTTTGTAATTTCATTTGCTATTTTCTGACATTCCTGGACCACAGGGAGTATTGTTACTATTACCCATGTTTATTTTATAGAACATTGTACTGTGCTATCTACCAACTTTTGTAACTTAATTATTAGTGATATTTAGGGTCATTCTAATAGCTGTATATTTGGCAAATTATTAAAATTTTCTGCAAGAGACTTGCAAGTATAATTGGTTTTTTTTAAATATAAGAAGATTGTTGAGAAAAAATTTACTTGGCTATTACCTGCCCTGATGGTGAATCCTTCTTTCTTTCCATCTTTATTTCTCCTTTTTCCTGTGACTCTGTAATGGGTTTCCCTTGGATTTACCAGGTTTGCTTTACCACCATGTTTTTGTCACAGCATCCATTGCCATTGTTTGTTGGGAATACCTGCTGGGTATACAAGAATCATCTCGATACAACAAAAAAAGAAATTCCACAATCCTTTAAATCCATCCTGGAAAACCCTTAATAGCCCCACAAGAGGCTGTATGTGTTGTTGATTTCAAGTCCTTTTGCATCCAACATCAGGTCCCAAATCCCAAATCATGCAGGAACAGCAGGAACAGCCTTAGTGCTTCACTTTTAAGTTGGTTTGGAGGGGGGATTATGTCAGGAATTGTTTTCTTTTTTTTTTAATGTGTTGTCTTGCTTGTCTACAAAAAGCTTCCTAAATGTGTTCAGTGGTCTGAAGTGCTGTCCCATGGCTCTGTGCAGCCTTCCTTCACATGCTCCAGAGCTGGAAGAAAGGATGGGGTGAGGCTGTAACTCAAAATCCACAGCACTGCGAGGATTTAGGGTTCTTTGTGTTCTGAATTTAAAAAATGAATAGTGGTTATGCACTGAAGAATCTCGTAGAGAAATCCCCATTTCCTCGTGGGTTTGAAGAAGGAATCTCACTCCTTGTCAGGGCCTTGCCTGGCTGGGCTCTGTCTCTGTTCTCCCTTTCACACACCTGTGTCTGAACAGGGCACAGTGAAATGCCCCGGGGAGCTGGTGCAGCTGAGAACTGCCTGAGACTTCCAAAATGCCAGGGGGGGAGAGGTGGAGGAGCCGGGGAGCTGCCCAGAGCCCCAGGCACAGTTTGTGCTCCTTGGGAGTGGGGCTGGGGCTGAGCCTCATCCCCCGGAGCTGCAGCTGTGCAGCACAGGTGAGGGACATTGGAGTTAATGAGCTGTTAATGAGCCCAGG
>JAYDZK010000271.1:3986524-4007707 GCA_034509185.1 Euphonia xanthogaster | reverse complement strand
CCCCCCCTGGCTGTCCCCTCCTGGCAGGGACTTGTGCAGAGCCACAAGGGCCCCCTGAGCCTCCTTTGCTCCAGGCTAATTCCCAATTTCCTCCTTTTCTCCAGGCCAATTCACAATTTCCTCCTTTTCTCCAGGCTAATTCCCAATTTCCTCCTTTTCTCCAGGCCAATTCCCAATTTCCTCCTTTTCTCCAGGCTATTTCCCCCACAATCCACCAAGGCTGGCCCATGCTGGGACCTGGCAGTGGAAATCAGTTCCTCTCTACACACATAATTAGCAAAAGGATTTAGGATCAGAAACTTTTTTTTTTTTTTGGCTCAAGATTTTGCCTCTTCTGTCCCTACACAGAGGGCACAAGGACAATTTGGTAGTGTCACTCCTGGTCTTGCTGCTGCTCACCCCGTGCCAGCACATCAGAATTCCTCCTTTACATTCCCTTCCACAGACACTGTGGATCTCTCTTGCCTAACTTGAAGCTTTCTTGTTTCCCATTCCTGGATGGTTGAAGCCCCAAGCCCCATCCAACCTGGCCTTGGATTGCCACAAGCCTCTTTTTGCTCAAGTGCAGGGGTGCTCCTCTTGGAAAACACAAAATATGCCCCGGCAGGAATCACCTTGGGTCCTGAATCCACCCAGAACACTGCAGGGAAATCCCTGGAAATCAGCAGCTGCAGAGTGTGCAGGACACCTCTGCTCTGCTATTAATGCATGAACCAGGGCCCTGTAAATGCAGTTATTTTACCCACTGTGCAACCCCCAGACAGTAAAGAATACCAAACCCTCACACAAATCCCATTATCCCACCAGAGGGGCTCAGCCAACGATTCCAGCTCCACACTCTCTGTCGAGTCAAAAGACACTGCAGACACTTGGATATTTTATATATTTAACAGCCAACCACTCGTTGTTTATTCAGAGCTGAAAACTGAGTGCCAGCTGTGGCAGTTCCCCACGCTGTCCCCAAAGACAGCGGGGTGGTTGTTTTGATCCAACAGCCAGCTCATTTTCAGGGTGGGCAGAAAGGAAGAAGGAAGCTTGCCAGAAGCCTGGATTTCACCATAAGGAAGCGACTGGCAGGTGGTTCTGGGGCACGATTATCCTGGATTTACACATTTATCTGGTGTAATCCTCAGGCCTGGCTCTGGCACCTATGATTATTTGGCTTTATTTCGTTATTGCTACAAACTTGCTGTGGCACTCAGCTCAATCCCAGCAGAAATTTCCCATGGATACCCCCATGCACTACAACTGCTCCTACTTACAGTCTGATTTCAGTACATGTGTATCCTCTGAGAGTCTGGAGCCTCCTTCTTGAAAAATCCTTTTAAAATCCATCCCAGCAGCATCAAGCTCAAACATGAGTTGGTTTTATTTTCCAAGCTGAGTAGATTCTCCCTCTATTCCTTCCAGCTTTTTTCCTTCTCTAACTCTTTCCAAGGAGGCTGCAGATATTTTTTGTGTGGTGCATTCAACAGCTCCAAGGGAGCCATCATCTTCCCATCAGCTCCAAGCTTTCCCCTTTACTGGGAGGTTCCAATCCTGTCCAGCCTGACTTTGGACACTTCCAGGGATCCAGGGTCAGCCCCAGCTGCTCTGGGCACCCTGTGCCAGGGCCTGCCCACCCTCACACAGAGGAATTCCTTCCCAAAATATCCCATCCATCCCTGCCCTCTGGCAGTGGGAAGCCATTCCCTGTATCCTGGCACTCCAAGCCCTTGGAAACAGCCCCTCTCCGTGTTTCTTGTTGGCTCCTTCAAGTCCTGGATGGCCACAGTGAGGTCACCCTAAAACCCAGAGCTTTTCCTGCCACTTATTACCAGACAGACCTCATTGAGGATTTGCTCCTGCAAGGACACCATGAAAGAGTTCAGCAAAATCAGTATTAAAACGTGGCAATAATGTCCACTTGAGTTGACACCAAGCCTTGGCTGCCCAGCTGGCAGGGAGGGCTCAAATATCCAACTTCTCCCTCTCAGACATGACCCTTCTGCCTGTGCAGATGCCAGGGACCTTTCTGCCTTCTTTGCCCCATCCCTGGAAGTGTCCAAGCCCGGGCTGGACAAGGCTTGGAGCAGCCTGGGGTAGTGGAAGGTGTTCAAGATGGAACAAGATGGCTTTTAAGATCCTTTCCAACCCAAACCAGCTCTGGGCTTTTGTGATTCTTTTCCTTTTTATAAATCTGTGCTTCCTTTAGGGCTTTAGTGCAAACAGCCCTGGTTACTCTCATTTGCTGCTGCTGCACAGTCCCCACTGGCTCCCTGCCTTCCAGCACATCTGTGATGCATCTGTTCCAACAAGGGCTCCAGATGTCCAGAGCACACGGATCTCACCACGCTGCCGCAGTTTTCAAGGCTTCAAGCATCAGTACCAAAATCTGCATATTTGGTCTTGGTCTGGTTGCTTGGCTGGTCTAATCGGAATAAAATCTTACATCCCACAGCACTTCTTCCTTGTTTTCTACCTGAAGTTCATCAAATTCTACCCTATCCCTGTGTTTCCTCCACAGAGGATGAATTCTCTCAAATTGTTCACTTGTTGAAACCATTCATTGCTAAGGTTCCCTCCAGACTTCCAACCATAAATGCCATTTTGGCTGGAGTGAAATTCATCTGAAACAGCAGCTATTAAAAGGAGAGATGAAACTGCACAAAAACCTTGGGGGCACTGTGAAGCAAGTTATTCACCTTCTGCATCTCACCCTGTTTTATTTGGGAAAACACACTTCAGGGGGGACATACCACATGTAATCTTTAAGCTACATCAGGCTGGCCAATAATTTGCCTGGCAGCTTTACAGAGCTGAAAAAGGAAAAAAAAAATAAAAATAAAAATAGGGCTGGAAAAGCCTTTTAACAAACTGAAATCCAACCAACTACCAGCACCACCACTGTCACCACTAGGTGATGTCCACAAGTGCCACATCCACGAGGTTTTTGAACACTTCCAGGGATGGGGACTCCAGCACCTCCCTGAACAGCCCATTCCAATGCTTGACCAGTCTCTCCATGGAGAAACTCCCAGCCCATTCCAGTGCTTGACCAGTCTCTCCATGGAGAAATTTCCCTTGGTATCCAATCTGAACCTCCCAGCCCATTCCAATGCTTGACCAGTCTCTCCATGGAGAAATTTCCCTTGATATCCAATCTGAACCTCCCGTGGCACAAGTTGAGGCCATTTCCTCTCACCTGTCTCCATTTTCCTAAGGGAAGAGACCAATCCCATCTGGCTCCCCCTTCCTTTCAGGGAGGTAAAGAGCAGTAAGGTGTCTCTGCTCACACAACAAGCTGGCTGTCTCCTCAGCAGCCTCACTGCTTTTTGGGAGCTCATTAACAGCAGTTTGGAAGATCCCCCAAGTAACTCTCATTCCAGTGTGTCCCACACCCAACACCTCCCACAATTCACCAGGAGAATATTCCACCAGACAGATCTTGGGCTAAATGGACTCCGAGCAGTAATTCCCAGTTCTCTGCTGGAACAGTGGGCAGATCACACAAAGGCAGCATTCTGAGGCTTGAACCCAAATCCTCTGTGCCAAACCATCCCATTTCTCAAAGAACAAGGGCTCAGAGAACTGCTACAGGCAGCAGCTCCAAAACTGTTCTTCTCCACCTGAAATGATATTTAAGTGCTGCCACAGACAACATTTCCCCCATGCTCTTACCAGGAAGAAACAAAATATTTCATGCTGGATCCAATTACGATGCAATCAATTTTAACTGATTCTGCTCTGAGTAGGCATAAATATTTCTCATAAAGGAAGTTAGGATAATTGATTGATTTAGATTAATAGAGAGAAAGTGAACTGTATTACAAGCAGCTGGGAATTAACTTTGTCCTTGCAAGCATGGAACACCAAAGGTCTCTCAGCCTTCAAGTATGTACAAATCAGAAAGGAAGAGGAGTTTTTCCAAGAGGGCAGAAAGACCCACCTGGGGCAGGTGGGGTCTCCCAAATGTGAGGCAGAGGGAAAGTTGACACGCCAGAGAAACAAAAGAGCTGAGGAGAAACCTGTGACTGACCAAGCCAAGTCCCTGGCAGCAGCTCTAAGACCCTCCATTGTCATGTTTCACAGACAGCCAAAAATCAGAGCTGGTGTGGCAGAACACCTCTGTCCAGAGGACAGGAAGGCCAGAAGCACTGATTACAAAGACATCCATTTGCCAGCAGGAAAAGGTGATTTAAGGCACAAGATGCTGCTGAACCCCTGGTTGCTGGCACAGAAACAGAGGACTTGCCAAACCAGTGCTGAGAGTTCTGTGCCTCTGGTGCCAGCACGTGGATGTCTCCTGGAAGAGCCAAGAGTGCTCAGATCCCTTGGCAACAAACAGGGAAACAAACACTGTGCCATTCTTTAATCCCAGTAAATGCTCCCATCAGCTGGAGGCTGATCCCAGGCAAAACAAAGCAAACAGGCAGAGGAGACCAAATGCATGCTACAGGAGTATAATACACCTATTAGCACGGGACAAAGGGGGAAAAAAGCACATGAAATTGGTTATTTGTAATGAAATGACAAGCCTGGAGAGCAGAGGGAATGCAACTTGCTAAGTTTAAATATCCATGGCCTCGTATCACATAAGCTGATTATGAAACTATGAAAATAAGCTGGATGAACATTAAAGGGATTAAGAGTG
Organism: Euphonia xanthogaster; assembly: GCA_034509185.1. Taxonomy (NCBI): domain Eukaryota; kingdom Metazoa; phylum Chordata; class Aves; order Passeriformes; family Fringillidae; genus Euphonia; species Euphonia xanthogaster. The sequence continues at coordinate 4,003,074 of JAYDZK010000271.1, read as the reverse complement.
AGTGAGCTGAGGTCTCCAAATGCAACCAGGAAGAAATCCCTGCATCAGCCATGTGCAAACACACAGATCCAGGCCTGGGGAAAAAACATAAATATCCTTGTTGGCAGTGTTTTATTGGCCAATAAATCCTTAAAAGGTCTTGTAACTAAGGGCCTTGTGACCTTGTGAGCCATGGTGTGAAGATGTGAGCCAAACTCACCCTTCCTGCCTATGCAGAAGATAAGAAAAATAAATTGCATCCTCTAAAACCTGCCTCAAACTCCTTCAAAAATCCCCATGAATTATATTCTCTTAGAGGTGGGAGATTTAACTTTTCAAGTGCTGTATCACCAACGGGAAGGGATTGTTCATTACTAATGCTGGTGATGACTGGGAAAATGAGCACTGTGAGGTCTCAGCAGCTTGATCATTCATTCAGCACTTCCCAGGCTCATCCCTGCACCCACCTAACAGCAAGGTCTGGATTTTGGCTGGAGCTGGAAGCGTGTTGTGCTTCCCTGAGTCCCTGAGGGCTTTGATGGGATGAGGCAGGGAAGGGTGAGAGGCTCAGCTCGACTCACAGCTTCTTCCTTCCTCTCCATTTCTGGGTTTAACCTCACAGGCAGCACTCACAACCCAAAACCAGCCCAAGATCTACAACTCAGAATGCACAGAGCTACTCCATGGATGCTCGTTATGCTTAAAGGCTGATTAGAGCTAATAAAAATAATATCAAAATGTTCAGGGCTCTGCCTGGCTGCTGCATGAGAGGGATGGTGCAAATCAGTACTGAAGGGAGAGCAAATGTGTGGTTTTAATGGATTTTAATGTTTACTAACCCAGCAGAGGCATCTGGCACCCACCAGCATGTTTTTAGATAGCTGAAAATCAACAGAGATCATGGCACTAATTATAAAAACAATTAAACAAAACCAAGGCAGCCCGGTTTAATTAAAGAATCTTCCCTTTTGTTGTTTTTTTTTTAATCTATGCCATGTCACATTTCAACTGTAAAAAAAAAAACCCCAGCCCAAAGCTCCAATGTGCTGTCAGTTGGGTGAAATTGCCCTTGAAAGAAAGCAGCCACCGTTTCCCATCTGTCTGCAGAATAAAGAATTAATGAAAGGAAACCCTTAGTCAATTTAAAAATAATGAGCCATCAATATGGAGCTGCTTCAGCTCTATCAAACTGAATTAACAACTCATGGTTTATTTTTTATTTCTTGTCTCTGTCTCCTCGTTTTTTGGGTTTTTTTAACCCAGTTGATACTAAAAGGCAAAAATCCTAAATTTCACACTTCCCAACCACCCAATTCCTTGTCTGGCATAATTTACTAACTTAAGCGTGGCTTAACCTTACTAAACCAGAAGTAGAACTTTCCAGCACCTTTTTTTGACACCTGAACTCCAAGCAGGCATCAACCATGCCAAGGACTTGGGCAAAACCTGGCACAAGCAAAGGAAATGCCCAGAGCAGCTGGCTTCCTAGAATTCATTAATTTATAGGGATAATTCTACTTGTACCCCAAGTTAAAACAACCTGAACCCCCCCAGGTGATGGAGGGAGCAGCTCCCTGAGGATCCTGGGCTCCAGGGAAGCACAGCAAGGATCCAGAGCAGGCTGTGAGCCCCCAGGAGGTGTCTTTAACCCTGTCACCCCCACTCTGAAGCCTGCACGAGCACTGCACAGCCCAAGCAGGCAGAACCCCACACAAAGCTATTTACATCCAATTTTATCCCCTGTTTCTCCTCTCCCCTCCCTCCACACCGAGCCAGTGAGGCCCAACAAAGTTCATGTATTCTGAATTAACAGTGAAAAACACATCCTGCCCATCCACCTGCCGTGCTGGCATTTACTGTGCTCAGGAGCTGTTTGTAATCCTGTATTCTAACCACTATCAATTATCATAAAAAGGTTGGAGTCTTCACCTGCTGTTTGATAAATAATGCATGAGAGAGCTTAACAACAGGCAAGAAATAGCTCTGCCAGATCTTTAACACTTAATATCCAAGCAGCCCTGGTCCCCAGGGAGCTGAGCAAGAAGCCAGTGCTCCAGGGGCAGAGCCTGGGCAAAGAGAGGTGCTCCACAAGTGCCTGGGACAGAGTTCCACGGATCAAAACCTCTGGATGTTGGTCATTAAATAAATGCAATAGCAGGGAGCTGTTTGAACTGGTGTCATATGACATTCCAAGGGGGAAAAAGAACATCTCAGTAACCTGAGAGCTCAGGGAGGGGTCTCACCTGAGCACAGGGGCACAATCCCCCCCTGCCCTGCTGCCCAGGCTGGGCTCAGCCCGGGGCACGGGGGGTTCTGGGTGCCAGCTCTCACCCCCTGCACCCCCAGCTCCTTCTCCAGGGCTGCTCCAGCTGCTCATCCCCAGCCTGGATCCATCCCAGGAGCTGCCCTGACCCAGGGGCAGCACCAGCACCTGGCCTAGTTGAACCCATGAGATTCCCAAGGGCCACTTCTGGAGCTTGGGCAGCCCCCCCTGGATGCTTGGGGGATCATCTCACACAATGTACAGAAGAAACAAAACGAGTGTTCCTCCATCCAGAGGTTCCCAATTATCTGAATCCCTCCTCCCCAGCAGAAGGGCAGACATCAGGCTGCTCATAAATTTCTGCTCCACTGAGTTTGCAATACAAAAGCAGTTTCTTCCCTGGGGACAAAGAGAAGCAGCAGCATTTCAGAATTCCAGCACTTCTGTGAGCAGGCTTGCTTCCAAAAAACAGAAAACAAAATACAGTAATATGGAATACTTGAGCAGCTAAAAAAAAATAAATAAAATATCACCCTCAAATGCTTTTCAGCACTCTCTGCTCTGGTCCTGCTACTCTTTTCCACCTCACAGTAGGACACAGCCCATTTCCTACCTGAAGGGCAAGAAAATGGAAGTTTGCTGAAAGCTAGAGCAGAGGAAAAACTCCTCATCCATTTCCACTCAGGGCTGTCTGCTGCAAAGCCCCAGGCTTCAAGGACAGTCAGGCATTTAGGGGAAAATGTCTTCATTTTGCTCCTCAGCCCATCTGAAGCACATGTGATAAATCTGCAGAGCAGCTTGCCAGGTGCACATTCTAAGGAGGAAGAAAATCAGGGAGTGAGAGGGACAAATTTCAGTAAACAGATTAATTCTGTTAAAATTAATAGATCTGAAGCAAAGAGCCACAAGGGACAGTGTGCTCCTCCCTGCAGACTGAATTATTACAATAAAGACCAGCACTGGAAAAAACCACCTGACACAAAGCTCCAGATCCATCCAGATTTTACCCAAAGTCCTTAACGAGATGGAATAAAGCACCAAATAAATAAGAATAAAGCACAAGTCAGGAAAACGTGTTCACTGCATCTTTGGCTGCATATGAATGCACAAACACACCTTGGCAAAATCAGCTGTACAATCCCTCAGAGCTCCTTTCAACAGCACTCAGCACCTTGAACACTATTCAATAATCCCTCCAGTTAATCTCCAGTAACTGAAATTTTAAAATTTGGATAGAACTTTAGGCTTGCTGGGAAGTAAGAAAGACAATGAAGTATTAAAATGACATTTTGATTTTGAATCTCTCAAACTACATAGAAGCACTTCTAAAAGAGTTTTCTGCACACCATTTTACTAGTAAAGACATCACAATTCCTTAAAATTCTTCATTCTGGATGCTTCTTTCCCCTTTAAATTACCTTTCAGTTAAATTAACCTTTAAAATTTAACTTTTAAAAAACCAGCATATTTCTCATTACCAGGGTCTCTTGTAATCCTAATGGTGCAGTACCCAAACCTGACTATTCCATTCTCATTGTTCATGTTAAAGTGTCTTCAGCTGACTGTTCAAAACTTCCCACTTCCATCTGATCACGTGGCAAGGCACCCAAGTATCAAAGTGGAAGGTGTTATAGGCAATTTAGGTTTTAATTCATCTAAACTTGGAGCTAAAATCATGATACACAATTTGATTTTATGTTTTAATCAGTCCCTAAAAGGGCATTTTAATCTCCAGAGCACGCACTCACATTTGGAAGGGGGCAGTGGAAGGCTCAACTAAACTCTCCACCTCACCTGAGAAAAAAACAAGCCCCTGAATTTTAACCAAGACAAGAACAACAGGTCAAACAAAGCTTTGAAGAGTGAGAACTGAGAGAAAATCCCCAAACTCTGCCTCACTTCAGAGACACTTCATTAAAAAAAAATAAATCATATGAAACAACATCAGAAATTACAAACCCCCAAACAATTAATGGAAAAGGAGACACCTCCCACTATCCCAGGAGGCTCCAAGCCCCATCCCAGCCTGGCCTTGGACTCTTCCAGGGATCCAGGGGCAGCCCCAGCTGCTCTGGGAATCTGTGCCAGGACCTAACAAACATCTGCACCCTGGCAGAAACTGCAGGTGTGCAAAACAGAGCAAGAAATCCAGCAGCAGCCCTTCTCTCACAGCTCAGCCATCAAAGGACAAACCAGGAACAAAAGCTCCCAAGTGAGAATTCCACCTGTGTCCAACACAAAGCAACTTCTCCTACTGAAATCAACACCAGAAAATTTTAAAAATGAGGTTTTTGATCACAGGAGGATTGAGGCTGGAAAATCCCTGCCAGCCCAGGGAGTCCCAGCTGTGCCCAGTGCCCACCTTGTGCCCAGCCCAGAGCCCTGAGTGCCACCTCCAGCCCTTCCTGGGGCACCTCCAGGGATGGGCACTCCTGGGCAGCCCCTGCCAAGGCCTGAGCTCCCTTTCCATGCAGGAATTCCTGCTGAAAGTTTTAACCATCGAGATAATTAAAACCAGATTTATTTCTGAGTCACCTTCCCCCAGTGGACACAAACCACTGCAGGCAGAAGCTGTGACATGGTGAGAAATCTCTCCCTGAGAAGTCTCAAAGTTCAGATCTCATCTTTGTGACCACACCAGAAGCATCTTCTCATTTAAGGAAATCAAAAATGGCCCAGGCAGGCATTTTCACACAGAGCACGTGCAGAGGAGCTGCTGCCTCCAGGCTCTGACAGGATGCCCAGGCAGTCCTTGCTGACAGACCTTCTAGGCTCCCAGTACATAAAACTGGCAGAACAAGAAAAATGAACAGTTGGGAGTGTGGGGGGAAAAAAAAAAAAAAAAAAGAAAATTAAAAAAAAAATAATTGAACTTGATCTGTACATCAATTTAGCCTCTGGGGCAAACTAAAATTACTTGGCTCTTACTGCCCTGGAAACATCCAGCTCTCTGTCCAGGGTGATTCATGTTCCAGGCTGAATCATCACAGGCAATTAAGAAAATGTAACTGCCTGACTTTGTCTGAAGCACCACCCAGCACCTGGTGCAATGACCTTGCCCTGAGTCCCTGCAGAGCCTGAGGACACGAGGAGTGTTCAGTGCTCCAAAAATGAGTGGCCCTTCCCTTCCCAAACACACCCATCTCCCCAGTGCCATGGGTGGGTAAAATACTGAGAGCTTCAAGGAGTGGAAACCACCTTGTTCCACCAAGGGAGGGCAGAGAGAAAAGAGAATTTACTGCATTTTGCAATTCCTGGTTATGAAGAAAAATCCAGAGGGTTTCACGAGGGGAATGTTGCTTCAGTGAGGGAAAAGGAAGGAAGAATTAGAGCCATGAAGGGAAACGTGCAGGTCCCTCCTCTGTCCTCCAACACAATCACTGACCATGTCCCACCTCCCTGCAGAAAACACAAAAAAAGCTGAATTCTTCTGCTGAAAACTCAGAGCAGTTCCACAATCTTGTAATGTTTTTAATAAGCCAGCCTGTAAGAGAAGCAATCCACTTGTAGCTGATGACTATTATTTACATTTGTAATAATATATTTCAAGAGCATAACTAATAGCCTGCAGTAATTTAGTCAACAGAATTCCTCCATTTGCCATCCCTTTGGAGAAATTATGCAACAAACCCTAAACAGATGCTGACAAGCTGCTCCCCAACACAGAGGCAACATCATTTCTAAAAACTGCTTAACTAATCAACATCTGAAAGTAAAAGTACTGCTTGTGACCTGCATTATCATGCAAACTGTGTGTTATTTTTCCCTTCTGAATCTAGAATTCATTATCATATTTGATTCATCATGCACAGCCCTACAGACCTTATTTACCCTCTAGCTTCTCAGCCCTCACAGCACCCTGATAATTTAATACCTCATCTGAATCTTTGTTTTCCTCGTCTCATCAGAATATGATCCACCCATCAACACAAAAACAAAACAAAAACACCACCAAACAATTTTAAAAACACAAATCCCAAACCTACTGCTGAAGCAGTGCCCACAGTAACTCTTGTGCTTTGTCAAGCACAAGATGCTTGACAAAGATTTACAGTTAAAAACAGTTTCAAAGCAAGGGGAAATTGATAAAATCCCTTGCTAATTTTTGTCAACAGTTGATTACCTTCAGTCAAATACTCACAGCTTGTTTACCATTTCAACATCAACAATTTTGACTTGCAGTCATTTTATTTTGTTCCACATTTGACTGCGAGAATGAGGCCCTCAAGCACAAAAAAAAACCCCCAAAAAAAAACCCAAAAAACCCCAAAGCTGTACCAGAAAGATCACCCTGCTGATTACTGTTTCTGCTTGTGTAAAGTGTGTTGGAGCTCAGCACTCTCCTTGCTAAAGCTTTATCATTAAAATACCATTTTAGCTCTTGAGCTGAATGAGAGCAGCAATGCTGTGAAACACCCAGGTGTCCACAAGGAGCTCCCAACGTTCCCATTTCCCTGTGAAACACCCAGGTGCCCACAAGGAGCTCCCAACGTTCCCATTTCCCTGTGAAACACCCAGGTGCCCACAAGGAGCTTCCAAGGTTCCCATTTCCCTGTGAAACACCCAGGTGTCCACAAGGAGCTTCCAACATTCCCATTTCCCAGTGAAACACCCAGGTGTCCACAAGGAGCTTCCAAGGTTCCCATTTCCCAGTGAAACACCCAGGTGTCCACAAGGAGCTCCCAACATTCCCATTTCCCTGTTCCACCAGGCTCTTCACCCTTTTCATTTCCATCAGCCCCCTGATTTAGGCAGCCCAGTTTCCAGCTCCTCCTCACCCCAAGAGCCCAGATGAGCCTGGCAAACAAGGACTGCAGCAATCCCACTCCCTCTTCCCAGTCACTGGAAGTTTACAGTACCCCTGGCCTGAAGGGTGTTTCTGCTGCTGGACTGTGCTGTCTGCAGAGAGACAGAGTAAAATAATCCCTTCCCCTTCATCCCTAGTTTCAGCCATTTCTCTCTCAGATGCACCCACTGTATTTATCAATTTCCAATCACAAGTGTCACTGAGAGAGGAGATGCAGCATTTTCAACCAGCAAAATGTCCAAGGTAAAGCTTTCTCTTGGCAGCAAATGTTTGTGGATTTTGGGGATGTGGATCATCACCCAAAGGGTTCTTTTAACACAATGATCTGAAACTCTGTGTTTAGGTTTAGTTGAGCTCTCCCCATCTGCACAAGGAGCAGATTTGCTTGATTTGCAGATTTACCAGGTGATACATCCATCCCAAAACATTAACTGGAGATGAGAGCTGTAAAGCAGCTGAGGGTTGGCTTTTCTGATTAAATGTGAGGTACAGGTTCAGATCTGCTCTGTACACTCACACAAGCCAAGAGCAGCCATAGCAGAGAGGAGCAGATCTTACACCCCTCCACAAGCACCAATCCATTTCCTCCACAAACCATTGTCCTTCTGGAAGAGATGAGCTTTTGATGAACACAAAAAATCCCCTCCTGCCAAATTCTCCTGCACTGCAGTGGCTGGGGTATGCATCTGCCTGTGTCAGGAATGATCATTGGATTTCTGTGGATAATTTGAGCATTATCTGCAGCAACAGCAAACAACCCCTCAGAGACAGCTCAGAGTGTGGCATTTGCATTCCCTTTCCTGGAAGTACTGAAAAGTTTGGACTCTCCATCTGCCTGTGCTCTTCATGCAGGGAACATCAGTTCCACTGGAAAATGCAGTTGCTCCTCTTACCTCACACACATGACATTATGCAGAGACTGCTTTGGGTTGCAGGGACCTTAAAACTCATCCAGTTCCACCCCAGGGACCCCTTCCACCATCCCAGGTTGCTCCAAGCCCCATCCAGCCTGGCCTTGGCCACTGCTGGGGTGGGGAGTCCATGGGAAACAAATCTGGATGAACCTGAGGTTAATGCCCATGGCTGTACATTGGTGGACAACTGCTTTCCCAAGGGATGGCATATTCCTAAAAATAATCCCTGTATTTGCCTCCCCTCCCTTCTTTTAAAAGTCACCTTACTGGGAAAGTTATAAAAGCCAGAAGCCTTAAAACAAAAACTTTCCAATCAGGGCAGACAGACCCCAAACCACATCAACCCAAAATCACAACAAGAAATGTGCCCATGGCTGAGAGCTCCCAGAGACACAAGGACCTCTCCAGAAGAGCAGTAACCTAAATGTGCATCAGGCAGACACTCTCCACAAAAAAAAACCAAAAAAAAAAAAAAAAAAACCCACAAAAAAAAACCAAAACAAAAACAAACAAATAAAAACAAAATAAAACAAAACAAAAAAAAAACAAAAACAAAAAAAAAAAAACACGCAAAACAAACCAAAAAACCAGGACCAAATTCAAGAGATGCAACTTGAAGGAGCAATATTTATAGGAAAATAAAGATGGGAAACATACTGTAAGGAGACAGCAGCTGGGTCTGAGAACTACGAAATAACAAGAAAATAAGAACAACCTGAACAGCTGTAACAAAGCCCTGGAAAGCAGGATCTGTGAGGAGAAGGAATCATGGCATCCATTTCCACAGGTGGGAGGAACAGCCTCTCCAAAGGCTTCCCCTGAAATGATCTTTTCTTTCCAATCACCAGGAGCCTGCAGCATTCTCACAGCATCACATCCCAGAATGGCTCAGCTTGAGGAAGCCCTCAAAGACCCCCAAGTCCAACCTTTCCCCCAGCCCTGCCAGGGCCACGTCCACTCTGCTTCCAAATCCCTGCAGGGATGGTGGCTCACCTTCATTCTGCAAACACAAGATACTGCTGGAAGAAGTGCATCAACAAAACCATGTCAAAAACCAACAGATGGGAGCTGGCAAAAAAAAATAAATTGGTTTTTTTTTGGTTCTGCCTTTCCTGGAACAGCACCTTATTTCCACAAGGATGAAGATCCAAACAACAAATCCACAAATCCACAAACCCGAGCTGGCTCTGCCACACAGTTTGCAGGACAATTATTACCTCAGCCTCCTCATACAAGATTTAAATTAGCAGATTCAATTAGGTTTGTGCAAAATAAAATCCAAGACAAGGCTGGTATGGGTATTTCCTTTTCACAACCTGTTATTCCCAGTAAAAGCAAAAAAACCCAACCCCCTGATTAAAGTAACAGAGGAAATTATGTTCCTTTTTAAAGGCACTAATTAGGTTTCTGTGGAATGCTGGAGGGGGATGGATGAACCCATCCAATCTATGTGGGTTTCACAGTTCATTTCCAACCTCAGCCAAATCCCAATTTATCTCATTAGAGAACAATATTTCAATCTCTCTTTTTTAGCCATAAACCAAAGCCAGCACATGGGAAGCTCCAGCTCCAAACCAGCAGTGGGAATTTGTGGGGAAAACAGGGAACCCTTCAGTGGCAGGGACATCCCAGGGTGACAATTATTGTAAGCAAAGCAAGAGGCAGAAGCCACCCTGCCTGAAGCACTGGTGGCTGAGCCTGTGTTGCTGCAGATGCTCCAAGCCTGAATTAGCTTGGAAAACTCTGCAAGAGCAGGACAAACTCCAGCCATCTTCCCCCCAAAAATCCCCCCAAAAAATGGATGTGTGTGGTAGAATTCCTGAGTTTGCCCAGCAATCTTCATGTTCCTGAATTTCCACATTTCAGACCAACATATCCAGTCCACAGACTGAGCCTGAGAAGAGCCAGGACTGGCCAAGTCCTCAAAACTGAAAAAAAAAAAATATATATATATATATCCTGCAGAAACTGGGCTTGAGAGCAGCACCTGCAAGGCCTGAAGGTGAGTTTTGGCTTCAGAGAAATTTGACAGAAGAGCAGGAAAGCTCAAATCTACTTACAGGAAGCAAGGGAGGAACAGAAAGAGGGGAGGGGAAAAAAACCAGAGCCCGGAGATGCTGGAGAAACCTGAGGGAGTCATTGAGATCCAGGAGGAAAGCACAGAGCTGTGGGGGTGTGGATCAGCAGGGCAGCCTCCTCACCTCTGTGAAAAGGTCCCAGAGCTGTGCCTTGCCTCCAGAAAGGGATCAGAAATCCTTCAGAGGTCAGCTAAGGATAAGTGGTGATGAAGATCACAACCCAGCTGCTGAAAGCAGAAGGAAGGAAGGGGCCACCAGGGGTTTGGGATTTTATTTTTAAAGAATAAAAACCAAAACAGGAGGCCAACAAGGTGAAAACCCCAAAAGCCTGAAGCCAAGGGTTAAACCCACCCAGCTGCTGACTTTGGCAATGCCAAACTATTAAGTAAAGGGCAAACAAATAAAAAAAACAGAATAACTGCAAGTCAATACCTTAAAATACAATCCAAAAAAAAACCCCAGAACAAACAAATCGGTTCAATAAGCTTCATGTCCTTTTCACAACTGTTCTCTTATTAATATGACTAATAAAGTTTGGCAACAACAAAGCAATAACCCGTGCATGAAAAATGAGGAGCATAAATGCAGTTATTGTTTGGAGAAATCAGGGTGCACACGCTTAAGAAGCCCACAAGAGCAAAATAAAGCTCTGCTCAGAACAAGAATATTAATTCTGGATTAATTCATTGCTGTTTCTTTTAATGTGCTCATCAGATTTAGGCTCATATTTATGACACTGGAGGAGGAAAGCAGGTGCATCAACCACTCAAGGCTGAGAGCACCAATTAACCCTTTGGTTAATGATGATGAGCCAGCAGACAGCACAATGCCAAAGCCACCAAGGATTTTTCTTCTCATTTTTAAAGCAAACCTCCAGCTGCCTGAGCCCTTCCCAGAGGAGGCACTTGGGCTGGAGCAGGGAATGAGCCCTGCCATCAGGGCTGATGTTTATAAACACACACACAGGCTGCACTGAGCAGACTGCATCTCCTCCAGGACACACTCCAGCCTCCCAGGCACACAGGGAACACCAGGCCAGACTTCCTGCTGTTACCTCCCCATCTGGTGCTGCTGTCTGGGAGCTGCAGGTCTGGGAAGCACTCACAGAGCACATTTGGGTGTGAGCTCCTGTGTGTGTCGTCTGGGACTCCCCTGATTGCCCAGAGACACTCCTGCAGCTCTCTCCTCTCGTGAGCCCCCATTTCCAGCTGTCCCAGGGTGTTCTCTGAGCAAACTCAAGGCTGCTGAGCTGCCCTGCTGTGCTTGGGGGTGATTCACACACGTGGGGCTTGAACAGAGCTCTGCACGCTGCTCTTGAACTTCTGCAGACTCCAGCATTCCCAGAGAGGTGCTGGAAGCTTCTCTTCCTCTCCATTCCCATATTCCCACCATGGCCAGCTCAAGTTGTTCATCTTTTCAAGGACTTGAAGCAGCCATGGTGCCACAGCAACCCCTAAAAATCCCCAAGGTGTTGCACTCAGAGTTTGTGCTGCTGATTCCATCTGCAGCCACAGTGACCCCACTCGTGGCTGGGCTGCCCCAATACCTCAGATCCACGTGAAATGCCACCAGAGCCCACGGATGCTTCCAGAAACACCTGTCCCCGTGCTCCTCACGTTCGCCCAAGTGAAGCTGGAGGACCAGCAAGAGGGAAACTTCACCCATCCCAAATACAAACTTTTCAATTAATGCCATTAAAAACCCATCGAAGCCACACCTGCCCCCCTCAAATGTGTGTGGGGGTGGAGAGGCTATTTTAAAATCCACTAAGACTGGAGAAAATACTTTTCACAGGACACAGTGATTTGGCTTTAAACCAATTTTTAATTAATTAAACTGCAAGCAGAAAAAGCCCTAGCTAGGAGACTCACTCCACTTTATTTCTTATTTTTTCTAAATAGTTTCTACAAGCTCTCTGTTAAGTCACATCCACAACAAACCTGCTCTGAGACCCAAATTTCAGCTGCATGAGATAGAAACATCAAAAACCAGAGAAAAGGAACTGTTTAATTGCTTCTGCAATTCTCCAATTTAAAAAATAAAACCAAACAAACACATGCTTCCAGCTGAAGGAAAAAACAAGTTTGGAAACAATCTCATTTTACTTTTTAGAAGTGGAGTCCAAACTGCTTTGAAGTCTGAGCTCTACAATTTCAGGTTGGGAGGGGAAAGACTAAAAAGGGTTTGCTGTTTCCTTTTTATTTTTTAAGCAGCATCTTGAGCAACATTTATCAATTCTTAATGCAAATTAAGCTGGGCTTAATTTTGCATTTGTATTCCAAAGCTGATTGCCACATGCTGGAGTAACAAATAATGCAGGAGATCTTAGAAGAACAGCAGATAACACAGACCCCCATTTCTAAAAATTAGAGTCTGTTCACACCATCACAGACACAAAAATTAAAAGCCCCAAGAAGGTTTGGATACAGAAATTGGTAATTTCTTGCTTTTCCTAGGAGTAGGAACTACTCCAAGTAGAAATTTTACTCTTCCCCTGAAATTTCAATGCAGGTAAGCACAGCAGTGTTCCAAACCTCACTCAAACCCTTCTCATTCCCCAATCTTCTCATGCACAATGAAATCAAGAGGCAAAATCTCCTTTAAAAGGGCTGCCACTTCTTCCTCTTACCCAGCAGAGCAAACCCCACACTTCAGCAGGAACCCAAACTTCCAGAGCTTTTAGAAATTCCTCCCAGCAGAAGGAACTCATGTTTCCAGCTCATGCTTTAAGCATCTTTCTTTTAATATTAAGACATCAAACTTTGCCCTCCCTTCTCCCAGAGCTGAACAGACAGAGCCCCACCAAACCTTCCAGCACATTCCAGCTGGTTGGGGGTTTTTGGGGAGAGGAAGAGAGTGAAGCTGCCACAGGTCTCTGTCATTCCATTCTCACCTGGCCCAGCAGGTTTCTCTCCAAGGATACCAACCTGCCCTTCACTCATTTTATTCCCTGCTCGGCCCCTTCCTTGGAAATAAATTTTAAAACCTGCAGGAACCGACCAAGAAAATCAGGAGCCAGAAGAATCAACTCTCAGCAGACAAAACCAGGGAAATCTGCTGCCCCAAAAAGTCCTGAAGGGTGGCTGTGGAGCTGGGATGTTGCTTTGACAGCCCTGAAAAGCATGGATGGCAAGTTTGCCTTTGGATTCCCCCTCTGGGCTTGTCCCCAAAGCCTTTTCAAGCATCCTGTTGGTTTTACAAGGAGAAGACAAGATAATCACTCTGACAAATGGCAACATTTACATTTGGGACATTAATTCACTTCCAAGCACATCACCTGCCTGCCACTTCACTCCCACAACCAAGTCTGAGGCCTTACAGAGCTGGGATTTAAGCCCAGCCTTGTTAAACCTTGGTATTCAGCTCCTGCCTCACCCTGGCACAAGGCTGAGGGAGCAATTTTCTCTGCCACATTTCCCCTGTAAAACCCCCCAGGCATTCCCTGCTTGACTCTGTGGGGTATTCCTGACCTAATTCAGGCTGCAAAACATTCCTGGAGTTCCTGTGGTGTATTCCTGACCTAATTCAGGCTGCAAAACATTCCTGGAGTTCAGCAGGTGAATTCTCCCAGGAAGGCTCAGGAATTTGTTCCAGTGGGAAAATGTGCACAAAGCAATTTTACCTGGATTTTCCTTCATATTATCCAAGCAGCAGCTTCTCATTTTCTCAGCTGCCTGCATGGGAGTCAGGCCCAAGTGCCCAAAAGCAAGGAGTTCTGGAAATCTGGACTTCAGTGAAAATGCTGATATTGCTTTATTCCCATTAACCAATTATTAGAAGCTGCTGAGCACCTGAGGAGCTCAGAAACCAGAGAAAAGCACCAAAGGAGCCTCCAAGCACAAGCCCAGGGCAACCTGGGGTTTATCTGGAATTTGTCAGTGAATCATTGAGTTTCCCAGAAGTCAAAACTTGTGTCCAAAAATACAGGAACACAAAGCAGGATTTGCAAAATGTCAAACCCATAAATCCTGAAAAGCTGCAATTTGTTTCTTCCCTGCCTTTGGGAATTAATGGGATTACTCAAAGCAACATATCAAGAATGGGAAAAGATCAAGCCTTCATTAATTTATAGAGCAACTAATTAAGCAACATTGCTGCTCTGCAGACTAAAACTAACATTTAACAGGCTGTTAGATAACTTTCATTTTAAAAAATACCCCTCCAAAGGGGTAACCTTGGAAAAATTTAGGATTAACCCAGTGTGCAAGTGCATCACCACCCACTGGGCAGTGATCCAGGGGAGATGAGGGCTGGAAAAGTGGCAGGTGAAGTTTTGTGAGGAAGACTCTGACAGTCCTTAAGCCAATGGATTGCAAAGTGTAATTTGTGTTAGTGCTGATGGGGCAGGCAGGATATTCCTGATATTCTGACAGGAATGGCACCACAAAGGTTTGGGTCACTCCCAGCTCCAAAGCTCTTCCCAGCAACAGCTCCAAGCATCAAACTGGGAAGAGCTGGGCAGCAGCTGAGGCTCAGGCTGCAATCCCTGCCCCTGAGGAAATTGGTTTGCACAAAGGATATCCAGAACTCCAAACCCAAACAGCCCCAGCAGAGGAAGCAGAGTGACCTCAGGGAGGTGACCCAGGGCACTGAATGTCACCCTCAGGTGCTGCAGGGACTGGAGGAGGAAGGCAGCTGATCTTCCTCACCTGGTTTTTCAGGTCTTGTGCTGATCCCAGGCTACATGACAAGGAAATTTAGGAATTTATGGATCACCTGTAGCAGAAACTCCAGGGAATGTGCAGCCATCTCTCTGAGAGGAGATCTCGGAGCATCCAACCCAAAATCTTTTGGTTCTTAAGAGCTCAGTGGTCTCAGAAACACCAAAATCAACACGACTCCACATGGCTGGATCTTCAAGAGAAATCCCTGCCAAAGCAGGATTCACTGAAACACCTGCTTCCTATGTGACATCAACACCTGACCAAAAAAACCCCAGAATTTCTAAATTAAACAAGTGGCAAGACAGATAAAAATGTTCCATTTCTTGCCAACAGGTTGGATAACAGCCAGAAGATGTGCCACCACCATCATTTCACAGGCAGGATGCTGTAGCAGCAGCATCCAGAGGGTTTATTCCATTTTCCTTTCTTTTTTTTTTCCTCTCCTTGAAATGCCAACCCCACTGTCTGAGTAACACCCAGGGAAAAGGGAGCTGTGGTAGCCCCAGCCTTGGCTTCTTACAGCACTATTTGAATTCCAGAACCAATTAGGGGGAGGATGAGAGGACCAGGGGAGGTTTCACTACTGCAGGATGCTGTGATTAGCACCTGCAGACTCACTTTGAGGGGGGAAAAACCCAAATAAATCGGATTGAACACAAATATGACTGAAAGGAAGCAAAGGAAGGAGCCTCTGGGGTGAGGTTTAAATGTTGGATTCCCATGACTGCAGCCAGCTCCCAGGTGGGAGCCCAAGACAGGACTCAGCAACACCAAACCAGCTCCCAGAGAGGCAGAAGGGCAGAAATGGGAAATCTGCACTCAGATCCAGCCAGGAAAAACAGCCTGGCTATAAACAGGAGTTCTGCTGCATATTGCATGAACTGCACTGAGATCCTGGAAGGAACCAAAAGCTGTTGCTGGAGCCTAAAACCACCTGAGGGGGAGAATTTGGGTGTGCACAGCCAAGGGAAGAGAGGGGAGCACGAGGGGAAGGGGGAGGCACCGTGCCTGCTGCCATCCCTGCTGTGCCCTCCTCATCCCCCCTTGGAGGAGACCCCATCAAATTCAATCAAATAATTATCCTGCAGAATTAGAAAGCCCTTGGAAGGAAAAATAACAGAGGAGAGAGTTCAGGAGCAGAAGGGTTACCAAATGAGCTTCTCAGATTGCTGTGCACAGATGTAGAACAAGGATTTAACCACCTGCCTCCACTGTGAGCCTCAAAGCCACCTGGCAGCATCCAGAGAGAAGATCTGCTCCATAACTTCATGTAAATACAGGGCACGGTGCTTGAAACAACACATTGCCCTAAAAATAAATGTAGCAAATTTTCCTAGGTGCTTCAAGAGATGGAAATGCAACAGGAATATCTGAGAGCAGCTCATGGCACTACTGAGCCCCTCATTTTTCCAGGCAAGGAAACAAAATTCCTTTTGAAAGACATCACCAAAATTATTTCTGACCTAATTGAAAGGATTACCTAAAAAACCTAATAAGCTCCAGTTGTAATTAGATAAATTGCATACTCAGACTGATGAAGCCTGTCATTTACAGCAAGAGCCCACATTCCTCTTGCTGTAACCAGGATGCTCCACTGGAACATGCTTCCATTGGGAAAGCTCCATCACTCAAAGCAAAGACACCAGTGGGAGGAGCACTTTGAACACAGGGCTGCCCTAAAGTCCTTGAAATTGGCCTGGAAAGGTGTTTGTGCACAGCAATGCTTTGCTGCCCTTACATTTAAAAAATCTCTTCCTGCCAGAGGGCAGGGCTGGGTGGGAGATTGGGAATGAGGAATTGTTCCCTGGCAGGGTGGGCAGGCCCTGGCACAGCTGGGGCTGCCCC
>JAYDZK010000271.1:3911170-3923123 GCA_034509185.1 Euphonia xanthogaster | reverse complement strand
CTTCCCCTTCCCCTTCCCCTTCCCTTCCCAGAATGACCCCACCAAGGTGGGAATGAGGCAGGAAACCACTTAGGGTTAAATTTCCACACCCCAGGGGAAAGATTCCAGAAACGGGGACCTAAAGCAGAAAACAAACAAGTTTCAGGTGCCCCGTGGTCATCCTGTGGATGCCGGGCCCCAGCAGTGTCCCAGCACCCTGGTGGCAGCACTGACAGCACCCTCTGAGGTGTTTTCCTCTCCCTCTGGAGCAGGGGAGCAGCTTCACTGCTGAACCATGGGATGTGCTCGGCTGCAGCACCCCCAGGTCACACATTAATTGTGCCTCATCTCAACGCCAACATTCTCAAATAAACCTTTGTGCCCAGGGATGACCTCAATTTAATTCTCATCAGTGGCCTACAAGTGGAAATAAGTCCTATCAGCACCTACCTGCTCACAGGATCCCTGGCTTTCCTTCGGGATGTGTTTTTCCACACCCAACTTCCCCTGAATGCCAAAGCTTTTACCAGTCTGAACCAAAATAATGTGCAAGAGCTGGGGTAAAAATAGGAAGATAAAAGGGGAAGACAGCAGGATCTATAAGTACAGAGGCTATAATCAGTATATAAAGGTAGGAGCCACTTCTAGGGCATCAAAAGAGAGCGATGTTTACGGACATTTGTTTTCCTAAAGGGAGATCATAAAGCACCCTTTGAATGATTTCATATCTGCTCCAAAGATTGGTACAGGAGGACTTCAAAAGATAAGGATGCATCATTCTGCAACTCAAACTGCTCTCCAAAGTCCCATTCATGTTGTTCATTCTCCCCTGCAGGAATGAACCCATAACTCACTCCCAGGGGTTGCAGGAAACGCCATAAAATTGCCGGTATCTCGCAGGGCAAACGTCTGCATGGGAAAGATAGCATGGAATTATGGTGCATGTGAACCCTCAGCAACCTTCCTGGGGATACTTCATCACCTGCCACACAACTGTGCCTGTCCCAGCTGTAAAATTGTACATGGAATGATTCTGGAGTTGCAAGGGACCTCAAAGCTCATCCCATTCCACCCCTGCCATGGCAGGGACACCTTCCACTGTCCCAGGCTGCTCCAAACCCCTTCCAACCTGGCCTGGAACACTCCCAGGGATCCAGGGACAGCCACAGCTGCTCTGGGCACCCTGTGCCAGGGCTTCCCATCCTCAAAGGGAAGAATTTCTTCCATATCTCCACCCTAAATTTTCTCACTGAGCCGCTGAACTTGAGGCGGGTGGAGGTCAGGTGGGATCCCCGTGAAGGACAAAGCTCCTTGGACAGCAGATGTTTCACAGCCAGCAAAAACACTGAATATATTCAACCATTAACACTTCAAAGGTGTGAAGGAAGGGGTTTCCAACCAGTTCATGTTTTCCATCCTTCAACAATTTCACATTTGGAGGTGTCATTACAACCTCACGTTTCTACCCTGCCCACACTCCCAGGGTGTCAGGAGCAGCTCCCAAAAGATTTCAGATCACCAAGGAACCACAGGGCTCCACTTTCTGGTTTCATTTCTATCTTTTTAAGTCAGATATTGAAAATCCCTCCAATTAGAACTAAAAGCATGCACTCGTGGCACCTCTCAATTGAAAACCACCAGTGAGCTCCCACAAGAAGTTTCCACTGGATCCAGAAGTTCCTGAGAGTATTTTATTAACCAGTAAATGCACCCCAGTTTTAAAAGTGTGTTTATATATCCACGCTGCAAAACAAGATTCCATGGCTGTGAAAATTGCATCTCTTCTCACAGCACTTCATTTCCAGCAAATTAAAGGTGACACTACCAATAACCTCCATAATGAGGCAACTTGATGTGAAATAATTCCAGGTTTTCACAGCCTTCAGGAACAATTATGTTAAATGCACGGTGATTTAAGTGACTGAGTTTGTTCAAGCAGGTCTGCAGAACTTTTTCCTCCACATTCCAGGCCGGGAAATCTCCTGCAAGGTGATCTTGGTCACACAGCAAACCTGGCTTGTGGCTGTGGTGAAAGCCTCAGCACGTGGCCTGCAGGGAGCCTTTATGGATTCTCCTGTGGGGAATTCTGGAGGAAAACCCCAGAGGGAGCAGATGGGAAGGGAACTGCAGGTCAAGACAATGCAGTCACACAAATTTTTTGTGTTTCTGGCTGTTAGAAAGAGCCACTGGACCCCGGAGTTCCATGCTAAGTGCTTCCTCTGCCATCCCTAGCCCTGCAGCAGCACATGGATTGACCCTAGGATTGGAAAAAGGAGAGTAGAAATTTCATTCCTGTCCTTGCTCTGGCGTTGCACCTTCCTTAATGACCTCAGCAGAGAACTGAAGGAAGTTCTGCCCTGAGCAGATTGTCCAGAGAGCCTTTGGGGTCTCCTCCCTGGGGCCATTCCAGAGCCATGGGGACACAATTCCTGCGCCCTGTGCTCTGGGATGGCCCTGCTGGGGCAGGGGGTGTGAGCAGATGCCCCAGGGTGGTCTCTTCCATCCTTCCACTCTGGGATTCTGAACATGGAGAACATATCACCCATGTAAATGCATCAGAGAATACTCCTGGAGTAGGATTAATTCTACAAACCATCCATCTTTAATGGCAGAACATATTTTTCCCTAGAGTAATCTCACAAAACTATTCTATTCTCTCCCAAATGAAGCCATATTTCAAGATTTTATTGTTTCAATGTACAAAACTGAGGGTTGAGACTCAGGTGAACACCAATGATCTGGTGAGAGACAACTCACAGCCAACACAATCTGGCAGAATCTTTCAAGCCCTCGTATTTTATTTTAGTGTGATTATATGGCATAGAACTTTTTATGGGATAGTCTAATGAAAGTGATACTACACTGTGGGAAAGCATTTAAATAAAAGGACTACTTGATCCTGGCTTTTAAGGTCTGCTTAGCTGGGAGCTGCTCTCTGAAGGGCCTGCAGTGACTGAGCCTCATCAATTTCCCTCTATTCTGTGGAAAAGCCTCAAGGTCTCTGCTTCCATTCTTTGTTGGTTGCTCCTCATTTAATAATCAGAGAATTGCTAATTGAGGTTTGATGGCAGCTGGAGCTCATCCTCACCTCTGAGACAGTGGGAAAGCCCCAAAAGGCAATGGTGCACCCTTTGCCCATCTGGTTTTGCTCTGGCTGTGCACGGACACGCCTTGGCCAGCACAGGAGGTACAAAGTGACCCTTCTGTATTTCTGAGTGCATTTCAACAGCAGCGCCTGCAAAGTGAGGCAGTGTCTCTAAAATGACCATTTCAGGTGATGATGGCCCTTGGGTATGATCAGAATTTAGTGGTGCCAAAAGGCTTTTGGAATTTGACTGTTTGACTGCTGAATTCTGACATTTCCCACATAGCCATTAGACCTCAACTATCCTGGCTGCTGTAAAATGTGCCTAAAATTACACTCTCCAGCAAAACTCACAGCAAACAGCCCCATCATGTGTGATCACCACGGGCACTGTGTCATTCCTAGCTGGGTATGTGCTCACTGGGAGGCCACAAGCAAAATCTGCCCTGCCCATTGGGAAAATAATTCCTGGACAGCTGGAATAAAAACCAAGAATCCATATTTAACTTTTTATAGTGCACAGCAGCCTCTACAGAGCACAGAGACTGATCCTCTACTGCTGTTGAATTCTCACCTAAGGCAGGTTTTTTTGGTAGTCTCAGATTTTCAGGTTTTCCACAAGTGCCACGTGAAACACAAACGACCACTTTGGATTTGTCATTGGCTCAGCTCCACAGAAACCCAAACGGAATTCTTCATAAACAAATATTTTGCTTAGGAAGCTTCTAGATGATGCAGTAAAGTATAATGACCTCCCTTAAATGGTAATTTCAACCCTTGCTTTGGAGTACATTGTAATAAGAAATAACTGCCCTGTCAGGATAATGCTCATGCAGCTTCTAAAGAACCAATCAAAAAACCCAAATCCCACAATTAACCCCCATCCCTCCCCTCTGGAAACAAAGATCAAAAACATAAAAAACCAATGGCAGTGCCCATTTCAACTTGATGGCAGCAAAATCTAAGTTCAAGTGGCAGAAAGTATCAATAAACAAACTCCTCAGAGCAAGTTACAGCCATTTCAGCTTTATTACTTATTTAGGGACTATTCATCTTCAGCAGCCACTAGACTGACACTATATCCCATTCCCCTCCAAAACAATTCTCACATCTGATCTGCTCCATGTAGTGGGATTAAAAAACAAAACAAAAACAAAACAAAACAAAACAAAAACAGAACAAAACAAAACAAAAAGGTAAATGTAGAAGAGGATGATTTATAAAAAAATGAGGGGTTTTAAAATCTCCTAAGCTCAGTGCTTGCTGTTAGCTGTAAAAATGGCATGTCTGGATAAAAGCTCCAGACACAGGTAAGATAAAACATTTAGGGAAATGATTCATTTATGTTCCCTGTCCAGAAGCCTATTCAAAATTTGATCAAAATCGACCCTTTCTGTATTTCAGCATGAAATGAAGGCAGAATATGAGCTTGAGGTGCTGTCATAGAATCCCAAAAAAAACTTCCAGGGGACTGATAGGAAAGGAAGGGATGGACAGGAAAATATCCACATCTCTGGGTTCTGGATTTCTGGCCAAGTTTGAAGCATTGAAGTTTCTAAAGCTACAGGAACTTTCCAGAAGCAGCCTCAAACGCTTCCATTCCAGGCAGGAATGTGCCATGCCTACTAAACACCACACCTGCACACATTGCAAATATGTCAATTATTTGATCCCTTCAGGGAGACAAACATATTTCATTTCTCTGAAAAAGCCCCATATAAACTGGTGGCACAATGTCATTTCTAATAATAATAATAACAAAGTGACATGGGGCAATATTGCCAGCATGGCACCAGCACCTCATTCTTATACATGAGGTGGGATGAAAAACAAGGAAAAATAAACAACCTAAAGCAATCCAAGTGGGACTTGGTGCTAAATCTGGGTGTTCATTTCAGCTGAGGAAAACAGATTGAATCCAATGCCATCACAGCCTTAAAATAACCCCACCAGAATGCACCAAATTCCTCAGATATTTTCAGACCCATAACTTTTATGCAGCCTTTTCAGAACTTCCTTATAAATTTCTCCCTAAACACATCAAATACATTAGCTTCAGATAAAGCCTGCTCCTCGAATAACTTCTGCTATAAGGAAGGAACAAAGGTCAATCGCAGCTAAATTGGATTCTTCTAACAAAAATGAGAAAAACTCTCAGCCATGTAATGTGGAATTCAGGCTTGGGTTGGTTTCCCAATTAATTACGACTGCCAAGTCTTCCTCAAAGAAAGCAGAGCATAGCAAATGACACCAATATATAGATATTTATTAGGTGCAGCCTAGACAGGGACTATTCCTGTTTTATGCTATAACCATTCAACAAATCTGCTGCTGAAAATCCAGTGCTGGGTTTTGTAACTTCCATAAAAGCATCCAAAGACTGTCTGCAGCAGCCCTTGGGCACCATTCTCTGCTCTCTGTGACAGGGAGGTGACCCAGGGAAGGGCTGGAGCTGTTCCAGGGCAGGGTCAGGCTGGAGATCAGGAAAGGTTCTTCCCCCAGAGCCCCAGGAGGGTTTGGACACTGCTCCAGGGATGCCCGGGGTGGGGTTGCTGGGGGGGTCTGGGCAGGGCTGGGAGCTGGATCAGGGATCCTTGTGGGACCCTTCCAGGGTTCTGTGAAACTATAAATCTCCATCATAAAGCAGGGAAAAGTTATTATTTCAAGATTATGTGAAAAGGAATAAGAGGCTTAAACATCCAGTGTGGCTCAAAGGAACGTGACTGAGCAATAATTGTTCTTGTACAGAAAATACCCTCTGAGAAAACGCCTGGCTTAACCTTAGCCAGGAGTTCACAGTGTTATTTATCCATGTTATCAGCTTGGAAAAATGCTCCCTTTCTCAAAGCACACTCTGAGTCCCAGACAGCTCCCTCTGGTTGTCTGGGACAGGGGGAAGCCAGGGATTGTACAGCCAGGACACCCATCCATCCAGCACTCCCGTGATCTTTACCTCAATCCCAGTTAAGATCAAGCTTTCTATCCCGTGGTGTGACAGCTCCCAGGAGATAAATTTATCAGAGTCCCTCAGGACTCTGAGCCATTGACCACGACCTGGGACTGTGCAAGCACTCCCTTACCCATCCAGGAGCCCATCCATCACATCCAGCTGTGTCCAGCCCAGGGAGGAGGATGCCGGGGGGCCCCGTGTCAGGGGCTGCCCAGAATTCCAGCTAACCCAGCTCCATGGCCCCTCCCTGGTGCAGGGATGGAGTCTCCCCACCAGAGAAGGCCACGGGCTCAGCCAGGAGGGTTTCCCTTGGTGAGGCTGTGCTGGCTGTGCCAAACCTCCTCCTGAGCTCTGGGAGCCTCAGCAGAGCTTCCAGCAGGGGCTGTCCCTGGATCTTCCCAGCACGCAGGGGAGGCTGTGGCACTCACATCCTCTGATAAAATCCCTTTGCCCAGGATTTTCCTCCTGGGAAGCTGAGAAGCCTCAGAGAAAAGGAAAACAATTCTGATCTCATTTGCTTCTGCTGTGCTGTGCTCCTTTGGGATGTGTTTGGGGATTGTTCACCCACAGGTGATTGTTCCACTGGGTTCTGCTGTGAGTTGTTTTCACTCTCTGGCCAACTGGGGCCAGGAGTTTTCATTATTATCTTTTCAGCCTTCTGTAAGTGTCTTTTCTGTACAGTATAGCATTCTTTAATATCATTCAGTATTATCAAGTAATAAATTAGCCTGCTGAGGACATGGAGTCAGATTGATCATTCCAGCCTTTTCAGGACATCCCTGCAAATACAATAGGAGCCTGACAGGGCTGTGCTTCCCTTCCCACCCTTTTTAGAGATGGGGACAATGTTTCCTGTTAGAAAATTACATCCAATAAAGATGAGAAGCAAGGTTCAAACAAGAGCTCCATGTGTGACCTTCCTTGGGGGAGCAGTGGCACCTCTTTAGCTGCACAGGTCTGGTTCCCAGGACACAACAGAAGTTTTAGAGAATATGACAGCACATCCCTCTTTTCCCAACAGAAACATCCTGTGGGATCCACTCTGGTTGTCCCTGAGACT
This sequence comes from Euphonia xanthogaster, assembly GCA_034509185.1. Lineage (NCBI taxonomy): Eukaryota > Metazoa > Chordata > Aves > Passeriformes > Fringillidae > Euphonia > Euphonia xanthogaster. The sequence goes on along the minus strand of JAYDZK010000271.1, from coordinate 3,916,049 downwards.
GTCCCAGGAGACAGAGCTGCAGAGGGAACAGGTAGAGGAAACCAAACCTGGCCCTGGGTTCTCAAAATATTCCTCTATTTCTTCACATTTATCACACATAAATCATGTCAGGAGAACATCACCTGCAGGGCAGTGAGCAGCCTTCTGTGGACATAGGGATCCTGGGATCAGATTATCCTCTCATTCACTTTGATAGCAGAGTCTGTTACAGGTCTGAACTCTTGGGAGCTGGCTGTTATTCCCATTTTGCATTCCAAAGGATGCAAGTCTCTGCCCTTCCCAGGATTTCCTGCACAGTGTTCCGTTCAGCAGTGCAGGCAGGAGATTTTAAGAAGGAAAAACCAAAATCTCCCAGCCAGGGGGAAGAGGGCACCAACCCCAAGAAGTCTTGAATTTTATCCTTGTTTTGATAAGACTCATTAAATGAAGCTGGGAAAACAGGCAGGGAATTCATGAACCTCCAAGGTCTGGGCTCTCAGGAAAGGCACGAGGATTTCTGCTTGTGGCTGACAGATCTGCCAAGAACCAACCACAGCTCATGCCCTGCTACAAAGCTCATGTCCTTATTTCTCACTTCTCCTACCAGGAAAACAGCCAAGAAAGCCATTAGGGAAAATAACCCCCTGATCCACCAATGCATCACTAACACTCCAAAACAGGGATTCTGAGAACAGGGATTCTGTCAAAGGCTTGAACACTCTGAGAGGGAGAGACAGAACACTCCGTGGATGGGTTTGGAACTTTGGATTTGTCTCCCAAGGGAAGAAGGATGCAGTCAGAAAACACCAGGGGAAAACCAGAAACAACATTAGAGCCTCTATTCCATGTTTTTCTTTGAAATAACAAATGCTTTTTGTATTTTCAGCTTCCACCAGAGAGAGGAAAAATAAAATTTCTCTTGGTGATGCCAGCCACTGGCCAATCCAGCATTCCAGGAATTTAAAACCCCTGAGCCCAACCAATAGCAAGAGCCAGCCTTGAGCTGGGAGAAGCAAGAGGGTGTTCACATCTTCAGCTGTTTATACATAAAGTGGAGAGAGAATCCTGGAAAATGCAGCTGGATTTACAGCAGAGCATTAATCCTCACCTCGAAACAAACTGAACAGCTGTAGGAAGTGTGCACAGAGGGATGGAGGCACAGGAACAGCAACATTCCCCAGGGGAAATGGAATCTCCAGGGAAGGAAAACAGCAGCATTATGGAAGCCTGGCACCCCTTCCTCAGCCAGGTGATGGATGCCATTGCTCTGGGAATGACAGAGGAATGTCCTGCTGCAGCTGCTGGCACTTTACTGAGCCACACAGAAATCAAACGGAGCAATTCCTGCCATGCCTTCAGCTCCTGTGCCTCAGGGGCTGCCCAGGGAGGCATCCATCCCTGGAGGTGTCCAAGGAATGAGGCACTCCTTGCTCTGGTCCCTGCCTTCTCCAGACAAAACCAAGGTTCTCTGAAAGACAAAAGCTGCCCTTGGAAGCAGAGCTTATGCTCTCTCCTTTAACAGGAGCATGCATTACAGATAAAAATTAATGCCAGTGCCTATAATATTTTATTTTTTTTCACACAGCCCTGCCATAAAGCTAAGAATGCAGAGAGGAACCCAGAGCAGGCCTGATTAATTATACATACCAGATTAATTGTACATCCTAAATCATTTTACTACAAAAGAGTAAAAATGTAGCTGTGTTCTAATTGCAATGTTAAAACACTTTCACCAAGCTAACCACTAAATAACTGTGAAACCACGACAACAGCATTTACTCCTGGCAAATGCTCCAACTTATCTAATGAGGTGAGAACTTCACACAATTAAATTCCTCATAATTTAGCAAAGTCTCTTACCTCAGCATATCCCCATTCAGAAACTGTTGAAGTTGGAATTTGCTGAAATTAAACCCAAATTTCCGAGCACTTAGCAAGGCCTCTGGCTACCTGCACTCACCAGGAGGGAAAGGGAAAACAAGTTTCACCTCATTAGGAGGGAGATAATGCTTCAAACTTCATCTCATGATGAGAAAATAAACGTCTGTCCCTAAAATACAGCATGGGGAACACTCATTTGGATGATGTATCCAGAGGAGTAAATGATGGGCAGAAATGGCTGTGTTGTCTCTCACCTTCTGTAATTTCAACTCTGCTTTTAACTTCTTACCTGAGTTTTGCACTCCCTTGAGTGCTGCAAATTTAAATTGTAATTCCCTAACTCAGACTGAGTTTGGGTATTTTTTCCCTGTGCTTCATGCAATTGGAAAGATTGGGATTCCAATCCCAGCACACAGAAAGCCCCAAGTACCCTTTGGACATGAACCAGATTTCACAATGGAGGGAAACTCCACCTCAGGAATCCCAGAGATGTCATGTCCAACAGAGCAAGAGGAATCACCACTCCCAACCCCTACAATAAAAATAAGTTGGAGAACCCAATAAAAGGCAACCCTGCATCTAAACCATCCTCCCCTGTCACTGGCATCTTTTCTGGAAAAATCCCTTGGCCAGGATTTGTCTCCTGGGAAGCTGAGAAGCTTCAGAGAAAAAGGGAAACAATAATTATCTGATTGCTTCCCCTGGGTTTTGCTGCTTTGGAATGTGGTTTGGAGATTGTTTATCCAACAGGTGAATTGTTTGGACTCAATGACAATCTCAGCCAGCTGTGTCGGGACTCTGGAAGGAGTCAGGAGTTTTTCATTGGTATCTTGTTTAATTTTCTGTCTGAATCCTTCCTCTATTCTTTAGTATGGTTTAGTACAGCATTCTTTAATATAATATAATAACATTAAATAATAAATCAGACTTCTAAGAACATGGAGTCAAATTCATCTTTCCTCCCCACAACAGGGGACCCCAAAAATATCACACTGCCCCTCTGCTTTTTGGCCACCTTGCTGTAAGCCAGACCCACAGGGAAAAGCTCTGAAGGATCTCATGTCCATTGGGAGAAGCCTGGGAAACCTGGGGGGACTCCATCCCTGATTTGGGAACCATGGGGAAACTCAGTGATGTGCTTGGACACCTCATGCACAGCTGGTCCCACAAGTTCCCAGCTAAGAGGGAAAATTTTAATCCGTGTGAACCTCACCAGTCCCTAAAAATGGTGATGCCCTGTTCCTTTGTAGCCTGGGAAAATCCCCTTGCTTGGAAAAACAGCAAGAAGATCTGGGTGTGATCCAGATCAGGAACCATTCCTCAGCATTGCAAATCCACTTGGATAAACCTGAAGTGGGAGCTGTGCTTGATCACACACAGAACTTCTTGCTGCTCTTCCCAACAAGGGGATTTTCCCAGGCTACAAAGGAACAGGAGCCTTCAGACTTCAATGATCCACTTTCATATTTACCATCCCAAATCCTGGATGCAAGTCTGGCACACCCAAACAAAACACTGCTGTCTGTGCTGGAACACTCCCTGAGGGAAACAAAACACCCTCCATTGGAACAGGAGCTTCTAAGGAAATCATGGAAGGCAAGGAAATCATGGAAATCATGGAAAACTCCCAAGGACTCAACTGAGACTACCAAATATTCAGGGCAACATTTACATGACACAAACCCACTGCATCTCCAGGCTGGGTTCTGCCCAATTCTGGGTAGTTCTGCCCAGTTCTGGGCAGTTCTTCCCAAATCTGCCCAATTCTGGATAGTTCTGCCCAAATCTGGGCGGTTCTTCCCAAATCTGCCCAATTCTGGGTAGTTCTGCCCAAATCTGGGCGGTTCTGCCCAAATCTGCCCAATTCTGGGTAGTTCTGCCCCAATCTGCCCAATTCTGGGTAGTTCTGCCCAATTCTGGGTAGTTCTGCCCAATTCTGGGTAGTTCTGCCCCAATCTGCCCAATTCTGCTGCTGCCCCCCTGCTCCAGGTCCCTGTGGGGGACACATTTGTTTGGCTGCTGCTCTTGGCGAGACTGACTCCACTCCAGGGTTCTGCTGAACAAAGCTCTGATTTATTTCTGCAGAGACATCAATATTGAAAATACCACCTCCTGAAAATTAATAGAGTCTCTGAGAAGCAGGAAGTTCTTCTCCCACTGCATCTCTGCCATCACTCAGAGCATGGCCTTTATCATGGAACACATGAAGGATTAATGCTGACTCCGTGGTACCAAATTAGAAACAACGTCCTGGAAATTAACTCAACTTTCATGAAAGCTTCTGCCAGACCTAAAAGCTGAAGACACTTGAAAGTAAATATATCATGAACAATTTGGCAGTATCAGCTTCTTCACGCTGACATTTAATATTGACTCTGAGAGATCAAAACCCTCCAAAAAATCTCCATTGTCAGTGAGTCTGCTCCTGTCACAGCAGCGAGATTCAGCCTGGAATTTCTTTAATTCCCTTCTGATCAGCAGCCTCAGACAGAGTTCTCTCTCTCTGAGAACTCCTCTGAGTTTCTCAGCTCTGTGTTTGTACGCTCCTGACCCCAACCTGTTCCTGCCAATGGAAAATAAACAGCAGAAAACATTGGATAACCTCCACTCTTCCATGTCCCAGGAGGTTATCCCTACTCCCTTCAACAGTGAGTTCAAGGCACTCTAGTGAAGAATTCATTATTCTCCCTTGTCTATTTAAAATCTCCTTGTCCTCCAGAACTTAAGCCCTTAAATATAAGGAATTATAAAGGACAGATGATGGAAATCATCTGCCTGCTCTGTGATTAAACCTGCTGAAGGTGTAGCTGCTCCCTTTCAGACCCAGAGCACTTTGAAATCAGATTTTAAGAAGAAGGATCTGCATTTTCCCGAATTTCTGCATTTCCCCCTTTCCAGTACCTACAGGGGGCTCACAAGAAGGCTGGAGAGGGATCTTGGGCAGGAATTGTTCCCTGGCAGGGTGGGCAGGCCCTGGCACAGCTGGGGCTGCCCCTGGATCCCTGGCAGTGCCCAAGGC
>JAYDZK010000271.1:3878589-3907218 GCA_034509185.1 Euphonia xanthogaster | reverse complement strand
GACTTGTGCAGAGCCACAAGGGCCCCCTGAGCCTCCTTTGCTCCAGGCTGAGCCCCTGCCCAGCTCCCTCAGCCCCTGCTGGGGCTCCAGCCCCTTCCCTGGACATTTTCCAGCCCCTCCAGGGCTCTCCTGGATTGGGGACCCAGAGCTGGACACAGCCCTTGGGGTCCCTGAGCAGTGACCATGGCTGGTCCCCACTGGCCTTGTGCCTCCCTGGGCACCCCTGGGCTCCTGTCCAGCCATGCCCACAGGTGGGAAAGCACTGGGATCTGCTGCCACAAGGTCCAAAGTGCTGCTGCTTCCATGTGCTTCCCATTCCCAGTGCAGCCCCTGAGGGGGGACAGGGGCTGGACCCGCTGGGCTCTGAGTGCCCAGAGCTGCAGAGGAGCTCAGCCCTCCTGGACATTGCTGTGCAATCCTGGAGGCAGGCAAAAACCAGGGAAGCTCAATCCCTGGGTGAGGAGACTGGCACGGGCTGGGGGCACCTGGCTGCTGCCAGCCCTGAAACCCTTTGCCATTAAACGTGTCCCAGGGAAAAGAGACCTCGCAATAAATGCACTTTTGTCATCAGCTGCTGCAGTCAGGCAGCCCCAGCAGACTCAGGGCACTGCTCTGATGCAGCTCTGGCTCTGCTGCAGGAATATTTGGGGTACAAACCACGTTTCCCCTGCTAAGTGCTGCTTCAGGCAGCACTGAAAGAGTTAAAGCCTGGCTCTCCCTGCCGTGCTCTCACTTATTGTGACTCAGGGTTTATCTCTTTAGCCAGACAGGTCATTAATTTTCCCAGGTGTTTATTATCCACATGAAATGTCCTATTCCACTGGTATCAAGTGTTTTATATCTGTGGCTTTGCCTGTGTGAAATCAGTGAGATGACCAAAGACCTTGATATTATCCTGACGTTATTACTCAATATGACATCTCTATGCCTTGCTCCCTTGAGCATAGTAAAAGTCGTTTTATAGTCAATTTTGTTGCCAAATAAATCAAGCCATAATCCCCCTGCCCCTCCAAAATCCATGATTTTTTTTTTTCCTGAGGTAGTGTAGGCACCAAAAGACACACTACACGACTGCCTACTAAACTTCAGACTCCCAAAGCAGGTGATGAATTGCTGCCATTTATTAGACAACTCAACTTACTATAGGTGCCAAATCACATAAAATCTTGAGATCTTGTTCCCAGACTCCAATTTGGGAGCGCATTCTCCTTTCCAAAAGACCCTGCTTTTAATGTTAAAAGCCAAGTATGACAGTTTTATCCATTAACTAATGCCCACATTTCTAGAGGAGGGATGGGTGGCCATACGTCAGAGGAAATTGGGAGTCAATCTTCCTCTTTTCCTGGAGCACTCTGGGAGCTTTTTTAGACCCCTGTCCCCTCAGAAGAGGGAGGAAAACAGCCCAGCAATGGATCCATCAGCTACACAGTATGGATTCCTTTTTATTTTTAATTTTTCCCCCCTTTTTTATACATTCTCCTAAATGCTTCTTCCCCTGACACGGGCTGTCAGACTCTGAGATGGAGCTCTCAGTTGCAGCTTCATTTCACACTCTTCCCTCACCTTCCTCACACTCACCTTTGTTAGCATCTTGCTTTTGTCTCCCCTCAATGCCACCAGTGCCAAGGACAATTATGCCTTTCGTGCCATCCAGCACATTCCTGCATTGTTTTCCTTCTCCATTTTTCATTTGCGTCTGCTAAAAAACTCCTTCTCAACCAGAGGCTCTGTCTGTGAGCATCTCTTGAGCTTCCTGACAGCTTCACTTCTCAGCAGCTTTACTTTGCATGCTCTTCATCTTTCCTGCCCTGGGGGTTGTGACACGGCTGATCGGTCACCTTGTCCCTTTGTCCCAGACATGATGGGCACTGATTTCCATGGAAAAATAAAATCCCTTTTCCTCCTGGATGGCCAGAAAGGAAATAGACTAAAATAGGTGCAAAATAGACTAAAATAGGTGCAAAATAGACTAAAATAGGTGCAAAACACAAGCTCCTGAGGAAAAGGGCTGATGGCAAAGAGAGATCAGTAGTGAGTAAGAAGGAAGTAAAAGGTAAGTGATGAAAGTGATGAAAGTAAAAGGACAAGAAATGTGGAGCAATAGTGAATAAAAAGGGCAAAGGAGGAGTTTTGTGCTAGAAATACCCTGGTTTGATGGGGAGGGCACAGAAAGTGTTGGACTCTTGGTCACGGGGCAGTGGCTGCACTCTCCATGCACTGCTCTGGTGAGGCACACACCCAGCAGCCAAGGACACCATGGGAAGGAGGGAATTTGCACACAAGTGGGCATCCAGAAGAGGAGGAGGAGGAGGAGGAGGAGGCTTGGAGGGGATTTTCCCCTCAGCCACAGCCCCATCCCTCCTGGAAGCCGCTGGCAGGGGCACTCACTGCAGCCCTCAAACTGCTCTCATATTTCCACAAAAATCCCCAAAACCCAAACAACAGCAACTCAGCCCATGCAAGAGCAGCAGTGTCCCCAACTGCAGCTTCTGGAAACAGGGGAGCCAAAGGAAAGCAATGTGCAAATGCAGCCTTATCTCTGCCCCCACACTCCTCTGCCTTGGAATTATCTGGGAACGTCCTCCAGTGCAGCTCGGAGCTGCTGCCACACAGCTAAAGCCACATCTGTTAAATTTTATAAACTCTTTGTGCTTGATAGCATCACCCTTTTAACGCTCTGCTTTTATTTAACCATCTCTGACCCACTGACTAATCCATCTGCCACCTCCTTCCTGTCAGCTGGGAGAAGATCCAGCCCCTGTTTGCAGTTATTTTACCCTTCTCTTTGAGCTTTCCAAAGCTGCAGCTCCATAAGGAAACCCCAGCAAATCCCAGGGCAATTCAACCCAACCAACACAATGAAAAAAGCTGGAAATAAAAATGTCACCCTCTCCAGCCAACAACAGGAAAATCAACAAATTGAATTTTCCTCTGAGAATGCTGGACAGAGCAGGAAAAGGCTTAAATGAAACAGAGCTGCAACATGAACCAACATGAGCTGTGATAAAGGGAGAGCCACAAGACAGCTGAACTTGCCCACAAATCTGGAATTAATGAACTGCCAGATCTGACTTCTCCACATCACCTAAAAGTGACCCAGCTCTGAGGACAGAGGGGAAAACACCGAGTCTGATTGCTGTTAATGCTTGCATCTTGTGGCAGAGAGACTAAAAGGGATTAAATGATGGGAGAAATTACTGATGTCAAATTATTAATGACATAATGATTAATGTCACAGCTACTTAAATGCATAATAGAACAGATTTCTTCAGAGAACTTCCCTTCTGTGGGGAGCAGCTTTGTAAAACCAATCTAAATATTTTTGCCTCTGATTTATTACAGAGCTTTGCATGCATACTCCTCACAGGGTTCTTTCAAAAGGATTCTGGAGCTTCTGCACCAACTGCTGTGAAACACAGCCTTCCATGAGGCTGGGGTTTATCCAGATGATCCAGCTCAAATGTCCTTTCTGGAATAAATCTCTTATCACTTGGGCTTCTCCCTTCAATAGCAGTTAAATGCAGAAGAGATTTCCCCAAAATTGTCTTGAGAAGTTTTTGCTTCAGCTCACAAGCTGTGGTTTATTCCCAGCTGTTTCACATCTTTGGAGCATTATCCAATCTATTTTAAACCTGCAGGCCAATCCTGAAATGAAAACTAGGACTTTTCATTTCTGTAATTTTTGTTTAATAGCTGCTAATACTAAATGTTCTCAAATTTCCTTTGGTTAATATGAAGATAAAAAAGTATTTGATTACTTAATCAAATCCAGCTTTTAAAACTAAAACCGAAATTTGACATGATATTTTTAAAAATACTTTTGGCCTATTCATTTCTTTTATCAGTTAATAGCAATTCCCAGCTCTGTGAACCAAGACCAGCTTATTCATCTGGAAATCAAGAAATTGGATCAAATATAATTTCATTTTTTAAATTAGAAGCAGAGGAGGGAGAGAAGAAAAAAATCTCCCGGTGTAATTTTTCACAATTATGTCAGGAGATGTTTCTTTGCAGCTGGAATGTTTCCATGAGCATGGAAGTAGGTGGTTGTACATGGAAGGAAAAGGAAGAGGACACAGCCCTCTGTAATGTGACTTGCAAGATAAAAACTGAAGATATTCATTTGATTTTTTTTTTTCTGAAATAAGAGAAAAATTAAGATATTTGCAGCATTCCTAAGGTCTGCTTCATCTACAAACTCCTGTAGATTTAGTAACACATCCACAGGAGAGAATACACAGAATTTTTTTGATTTCAGTGGTTTGGAAGCTCCTCAGGGCCCTGTGCTCATTTTTATTAATTCAGGCTGTACCTAAAGATCCCCACTGAGACCAAGGGCTGAGCCAGCCTGGGCCGTGGCCCTGGGGCAAAATTCATGTCAGCACAGGCAAGTGGGAAAACTGGTTTGCAATGAGCATGGATCATAAGGGTCTGTAAAAAGATGATGCTGGGGGTAAGATATTGGAATGATCTCCCTGCTTTATGAGGCAAGGACTTTGGGATGCTTGGAAGAGCAATACAATAACCAGGGAAGCAGCAGGGAAGCAGCTCAATATCGGGGTTATCTGGGGCTGACATGTGAAGTGTGTTTCTTCTTTGGCTGTTTGGGAATTATCAGGAGTTTTTCAGGCTGTACAAAATTCTATATTGTGCTTTTAAATGGAATTAGGATGGCTTTCTATTCCTTTTCCTTCTCTCTCAACTACTGCACTGCTCTTCATATTTCACAGGATTTATCTTCCCAGGATTTATCTTCCCAATGATTTTTTTTTTCCTCCCACTGAAATGAAATCTTCATTTTGTGATGGAGATCTCCACTCCCCTGGCAGGGCTCTTCCATTTCAGAAGTACTTGAATATTTCTTACCCATTTGGGGTTTTTTCCCTTCAAAAAGACTGTGAGGACCAGGAATTTCCCTGCCTTCACTCCAAGCAATCCCACTGTGCACTTCCTTGCAGGAAACCAAGCTCCAGCTGAGTGGTGGGTTGTGCTTTTAGCCAGTTGTTGCTTTTTAGAGATTTTTCCTGAAGCATGCTCCTCTGATGAGTGAAGATCTAATTTTGAATTTCACTCTAGGTTCATTCAGGGAAATAATTTTCCATGTGTTTCCCATGATAAGCAGATGGTGAAATGATAAATTAGAACTTTTTGATCATTACAATTGTTGTTGCTCTGCTCTCATTTGTATTGTCCCCACTCAGTGAAGAGCTCACAGCTATAAAAGGCCTTCAGATATTGAACACTTTAATTTGGGAAGAATTTTGTGCCTGGGGCTCTTGGATTCTTGGATGTGGGATTTAAACCACGACTTCAGCTGGCAGCAAAGCAGCTGGGCAAGCTGTGAGTGACAAAGGAATATTGTCCCAGTCCTGCCAAACCCCACGGATCTGGGGCCCCAGTGGGTGGGATCACTCAGTTTTCACCCCCATACAGAAGATTCTGGATTTCCCACCCTCCCACCTCTGATTAACTTGGGATGGTCTCAGCACATCACAACCTTGATTCATCTGTTCAAGCCATTGGCTCAACATTTTGGAGTGTAAAAAGCCCCAGTTTGGCCACCCTGAAACATGTGCCCACCCAGCCCTCAACGAGCCTTGCCTAAAGGATCAACAAGAGCACCTGCAAAAGGGGGATTTTGTTTGAAAATTCAGTATTTATTGGCTGTTGGACCTTGTATCAATTGTCATCATTCTGTACTGCTAAATAATTCTGATTATTTAAAACATTCTGTTGAATGTGAGTTTAAAAATATGCTACACAAGATCTTTAAACCAGTCAGGAGAGACAAAGGAGCTTTACTGTCTTCTTTCATCTATTTGGTGAAAAGTCCAGACATATTTAATGCAGGATGTATTGTGAAATCAGTGGAAATTGTCTGGGGCTTGGAAAATTAATCCAAGAACAGATGTCCCTGTGACTCTGGCACCCAGGGGTGGTTTCAGCCCCTGCACGTCAGCCTTTGAAGATCAAAAGGCTCTTAATTGCATGTAATATTTCAGGTGTCTGCACAAAACACAAAAAGAAAAGTTAATAACATTTGGAGGTTGATGCTGGGCTAAGAGAGCTTTGTTTTATCTGATGGAAGCTCAAAAGACGTTGGGTGTCAACAAGATTGTTAAAGAATTAATTTGACATTTTGAAAACAGTGATATTAAGGGAAGATATGTATCAGGATGCTGGTGCAAGAAACTGAGCTTCAAAGGAGCTACAAAGGACACGAAAACGATTAGCAAATGTTATTAAAATATCACAGATCTTGTGTGGCTGCAGGTGCTTGTGTTTGTGTTCCAGTTATTTTTAATAAAGAAAATCACCAGAAGTCTCTGACATGGACTGCTGGCTTTCAGGGCCAGAGATTGGCACAGTACGAGAAAAACAACTAAAATCCAATTTATTCTCTTCTCTAAAGCAGAAAACATCAACTACATGGACATTTTGCTAACTCCTTACATTCTGAATTACCTGAAAGCAGCAGTTCCTAGGGACTGGGGCTTAATAATTGTGAGATATCACCCCGAGGGTGTTAACAGACTCAAATAGCAGTGCTGCCATGGGCTGCACGCTTATTTTCATGACAAAATTATTGGTGATGTCTTCCCAGGAGCTGACAGTTGCCAATATGTTTCCTTTTGCTTTGGGATCGTGCCTTCATTTCTCATAAAAAAGGAGGAAGATGCTGATGAGTGCTGGATTTCCTCCCAGGGGGCTGCATTTGTGGCTTGGGGAGGTTTCTTCCCGTGGAACTCCTGCTGCCTTTGGCGATGGGCACACGAAGAGGAGTTTGCAGGACTGCAGAGGGCAAAAAATCCTCTCTGGCTACTTCCTGTAGTGCTGAATCAGCCAGAAAAAATGCTGGAAAAGCATTTCTTGGAGTTTGCAGGCTGTCCATTTGTACCAAACAAGGGCTGGGCTCCTCCTTTTTTTGTGCTTTTTGTCTTGAAGCAGAGACTCCCTTTCCCTGGTTGCTCCTTGCATGACTCCAACAGGATCTCTCTTAAACAAAAACGCTTTCAGAGATCACTCCACCTGCTTTCTTGGGCTTTGCAGTGATCAGGATGGATTCATGTGACTTCTCATTGTTTGCACATCATAGTCAGAGTGAGTAAGCAGTGGCCTCCCAGGCCTGACCTCTGGAAACAGCTGCTTTGGGCTTTAATAACTGCACAGCAGCCCTGGCGAGGGTCTCCAGCCCATCTTTATGTCATGGGGATGTCAGAGTTGTCTAAATGTTCATTATCCCCCCGTTTGAAATTACCACGGAGCTCTGGGAAAGTTCACCTCGCAGGATTAACATTCACCTGGGATTTGTCAAGTGCTTCCTACAACCTCATTTTTATTGACTCTGCAGGAGAACTTGATTAGGAAGAGAGAGCCCCTCAGGCTGAGGCAGGAGGTGTGAAACTCTGCCCTGTCCATTCCAATTCCAGCGTGGGTGCCACACACTCCACTGAACTCAGGGAAAGGAAGGAGGGTCCAGCCTGTCCCAGCAGCTCCAGGGAGCAGACAGAGCTCACCACTGCATCTATTTGACCTGCACTCTCAAATTGCTCCTCCTGAAATAATGAAGCAACAAAAGACTTAAAAAGTGTTTATGGCTCTCATGTATCCTCTGTCTCGGAGCAGCTGGGCACGTTTTTGGGGTTAGCAATGAGAAAGGAGTATTGGAAAAACTGTTGAAAACAGGAAGCCAGGTGATAAATCACTCCCTGCTGTGCAATTGTGGGAAATGAAGAAAAGAGAGGTGCTACTCTAGCTGGGAGCTTATTGATTTTGTCAATTAGAATTCTCAAAGCTCCCAACAGAATCAGCTTTTTCATACCAGCTTCCCTTAAATAAGTGATAGCCACTCAGTGATGCTGTGCAGTGATAACCCCAAGGGGCAGGAGAGTGGGGGGATTTATTCTGAAGAGCTGCAGACACACTCCAGCTCTCTGAGGGTACTTCCCTCCATTTGGCCACCCGAAATTCCAACAAATCCCACAGAAACATGTCATTCAAGACAAGTGTAGGAAATCACAGTTGTTGTTCCTCCCTGCCAGCACTGTGTTACCAAGGCCCCAGGAAGCAGATTTAATGAACCTTTAAATGACCCATATTAACAGTGTGGCCACTGTTGCAAAAAACAAAACAACAAAAACCCTTCCCCAAGCCAGCAAAGCTCCTGACACCTCTACAAAGGTTTAGGAGCACCACGCTGTGTGCTCAGAAACAAAACACTCAACCTGTTAGAGATCATTAATCATGGAAGCACAGAATGCACTGGGAAAGCCCTCCAGGATCAGCAAATCCATCCCCTCAGCACTGCCACTCCTGTCCCCAGGAGCCACCTCTCCATGTGCCTTAGAAAGCTCCAGGGATGGGCACTACAAAGCTCTGCACAAACCCAAACTGGCAGAAATTCACCCCATTCTTTGGGCCACGGGACACAGACAGCACCAGCACGGAACAGCCCCGTGGTTTGGGTGGGAGGATTGGGCCAAGTGAAGATTTCTTTTTCCTCTCTGAAGAGGTAAAAACACAGAAGGATGGGGCTTGTCTGGCGTGGGATCAGCACACAGGAATTTTCCTGATGGGTGAGGAGCAATTCCAACCTGAGCTGAGGGGATGTAGACCAATACCCTAAGAATGAGCAGTCTGTGTAGTAATGGATACAAACCATGACAGGGGAAGGCAAATCAGAAGATATTTGGGTTGAGAAACAAGCCAAGGATATTTTGGGCTCTATCTGGAAGGGTTTGGAAATCCTTCCCACTCAGCAGGGACTTATGAAAAAAGAATTAAAAAAAAAAAGCAGGAAGCAAGCATGAGGGTAGATGTCCATGCTGGTGCTCTTAACTTCAAAAACGACTGATTATGCATTTCCTAGATTTTGCTTTTCAGATCCCTCTGAGTTTCACAGGATATAAACAGACCAAGCCACAGCTACACTGACGTCAGATGCTGCCAATAATTTTCAGTAATATTTTCATGAGGTCAACATAAGGTTTAGCATCTGCAATCTGTCTGAGCTGCTGGGGTGCTTTAAAGGTACCAAGCTATCAGATTAATCAAATTTCGGGAAGAGCAAAGAAACAAAACTGCACATTAAGCTGAAAAAAAGGCCCACACTGAAGTGTGGTTTAGAAAATACCTGCTGCAGTCAGCATGCCCAGTAACCTCCCATTATTTACACACAGTCAGCTGTAAATCTTTGGGATGTGTGACCCAGGAATGCCATCTACCAACAATCCTGAGACATCAACAAATCCTGCAGGTAAATTGTAAAGATCCTCCAGTCCAGCCCTCCTGCCATCCTCCACTAGAGCAGGCCTTGCTCCCAGAGAGGTCTGGAATGGGAAAGTTGGAATCCATCCCCAGGAAATGATGCACTAGTTCAGGCAAAGCCACAGCTGATGTTTCTGCTGTCTTAAGAAAAACAGTTGGAGGGGTTTTTTTGCCTTTTAAGTGGAATAATAAGTTCCTTCAAACCTGCAAAGGCACTGTCATGGAGACATGGGAAGGAAGAGAAGTGGGAGCTGAGAGAACAGGCAAAGAGCATTAATGATGCAGAACCTGACAGGTGGAGGGGAACACGTCATGCTTTCCAAAAGGAAAAGAATGAACAGAAGATTGAGATTTGCCATCAGCCCCTGCACGTTCCTCCCTTCTGGACCTGTGAAAATAAATCCCAGGATCTCAGTTCAAAGCCACCTGTGCTGGATAAAGCTGCTCACCTGGCCTCAGGTGAGCAGCTGCCGTGACACTGCTCCTCATGATCAACCACAGGGTCAGAGATCTGCTGGTCCTTTTAACTCCCTTTTCCTTGTACTTTCCACTGTGGAGCTGCCCTCAAACCCAGGCACTGATCTGTGCAGCCAAGGTCTCCCCTAAAGGATCAAATTCCGACTTCAATCAGAGACAGGAAAGCTTTGTCTCAGATCAGAAAATGCAGAGTGAAAAAAATGAAGAAAAAATGATGGCACTGGTGCAGCAGCTGGGCTGGGATTGTTGTTGGGATTTTGGAAGCTTCTAGAGGGAAATACAAGTGGGCCTCCCTGGAGTTCTTACATGCAGGAGGTGCTCTTGCACTGTGGCACTGCAGCCATGGCTGCTCCTGATTATCTGGAAAGGAAAAGATTTCCCAAGGCATGAAAGTGCAGGAGCCAAAACAATTCATGGGTGCTTAAGCCCAGCACTGATTGCTTCCTTCGAGGAATCTTTTGTTTCAGGTTTTCCCCTTCGATCTAGTGCCTGCATTTGTCATTTAAACAAACACTCCTAATTTACTCTTGATTTCACAATGCAAATTACTTCTTCTGTTACTCCATCTATTCTGTTATTTAACTCCTGCTTTATTTACCAGTTTGGTTTGCATATAGATCTCCCCCTAAGCAATCCCTACATCAAGGGCTAAGTTTATTTTCCACCAACTGTAACACCAAATAACATCAGATCAAGAGAGTCAGGCCCCCAAAATCACAAGCCCCAGAAAATCTTGTCATTTTTATACATTTCTGGCTCAAACCATTCTGAGTCATTTTCCAGCTTTATCAGAGAAGACTGCTCATATTGTACTTTCATTGCCTGGGTCTCCACAGATGGTCTGGAATGCAAATGAAAGGGAAAACCTGAGAGAAAACAAACGTGCCACTGTGTTCCTAAAATGTAGCTGCCCCTTAGTGCATTAATACAGCAGAGAATCTACTGATCACAGAATTACTGAGTCCCAGAAGGGACTCTGGGTTTTTTACCTTTTTTCCTCTTGTTCATCAATAAAGACTGATCATTTGGGTTTCTCTTCCAACAAAACCTGCCATTTTTAAATTTTAATTTGAAGAACATTTTGGGCATCACTGAGGAGCTCACTTTACTGAGAAGGCATTGACAGATCCCCTCAAGGTCTGGCTGACTTTGGGGTGTCAGCAGAGCACTTTGGGACACAGGCAAGCAGAGCATCCACATCCACTCCTGCTGGGGCAGGAGCAGATAAAGCCCCACAGGACACCCAAGAGTTTGGAATGCTAATAATTCTCATGCTGAGTTTATTAAAGCCTTGGCTGAAAATATCATTTCAGATAACCATAAACCTCAATGACATCATCATCATCATCATCATCATCATCCATGCCACTGTCACCACACCCCCACAAGGGTTAAATGATTTTTGAGATCATTCCAGCCCCAAATGAGTACAAGATTAGAGGGGAAAAAAAAGGCCACTCTAAATTATGCTCAACAATGACACGTTGCAGTTTCAGAAAGTCAGGAACATAAATCAATATTAAGATTCTGAGCTCTCTTGACAAGGAGAACCATCATGTAATTAGAGAATCCAATGAGAGACATGCCCACGTTGTAAGTGTTTGTAAGCAAGTGGATATCAGTCATACTTTAGAAACAAATATCTCATTTACAAGCCAATTTGAGCAATATAAGCTGCCAAATTGAGCCTGAAGCCTGAAACCCAAAGTCTGCAGGAAGAAACCAGTCCTCTAATTTCCTGCATGACTGGAGACACAAAAGTAAGAACAAAGTGCCATTCCATTAAGGCTCAGAAAACATGCTTTTGGAGCTCAGGTGGGGTTTAATTCCTTGGCTTGCAGACTCTTAGAAACAAACTCTTGCTTAAAGCAGCTCAGTGCTGGGGCTTTATGGGCTGAAGGCAATCTGTGTTAATGGAGTCCACTCTGGAGTGGAGCAGATTTGCTCCTCTCTGTGCCTTTAGCCTGGAAATAGCCAATATTTCTTTCTTCACCTTATCATTAGTAACTGTAGGGAGGAGAAATTATTGATCCATCTAAGCTGTCATCTTGTTGAAACTTCAGACTGCTCGTGTGCTCTAGGGACTCCTGCTGTTTGTCCTAAATTAAATCATTGTTAGAAACTCAAAGGGATGAAACTGTTCCTCCCCTAATTATGCATTCCATGCCTTGCTAAACTCCTTAACAAAACTGAGTCAGGGCTTTGTGGCTGACGGGGCATTATTTGTGGGGAGAATCAGCCCACGCTTGAGTGGCTCAACTGGCAAACAACCCAGCTGAAACCTCCTGATTTCAATAGCAACTGATCATCTTGAACTGATCTTTGGAAGTGGCTACCACACGGAATTTCCGTGCTCCTTCCTCTTGGAAGGGGACAGCTGAGTATCACAGCACCATCTCATTTCTTTAGATACTTCCTGGAGTAAAGAAGAGGAGAAAACAAGACTGCTCTGCTCATTGCTTCCAAACACCTTCCCTGGGAAACAGCCCAACATCAAAATATTTTATCATCACCCCCCAGCATCTAAAACCTTGTGCCTGCCTGGCTGTTTGTGGCTCCGTGGTGCCCTTCTCCTGAGGCTTCTGCTGCCTCTAGACACAGCCACCAGCACAAAAATGTCCTTTTTTGCCTCATATAGCACCACAGTGCCCAGGTGCTGAGCCCCTGGAGCTCTGACACAGCGACTTTTCTTTTTCCAAGGGATTCACAACTCTACAGATTGCTTGCTCCTTTTTTCTTTTCTGCATTCATTGTGTTTCATCTGCCCTCCCTTCTGTACATTAGCACCTCTCATTGCTTCTCACGCCTTCAGCAATTATTTTAACCACTCTTCTTTTTTTCCCCCTCACTAAATATGGTATAACATGAGATATAAATTCACAGCAAGGCTGTATTTACCTGGTTAATCCTCAGCTTTAAAGAGAAATACAGGAAAATACACGAACCAAAAAGCAACACGCTCGGGTTCCCAGCTGTGACAGCAGCAGATCAATGTTTGCTGTGCCATCTTGACTCAAGTATCTTTTCTATGATCATTTCTCCAATTTATATTCATTACAGAACACCTGCCAGATCTGTTACCCAAATTATTTGGTGTCCCTGTTGTATCCCCCAACGTGTGAAACCACCCCTTGTGCAATCTAAGCTCAGGTCTGCTTTGAGAATCACCACATAAAAAAAGATTGATTTTCATCTTGGAAATGTCAGACTTCTGCCTATAATGCTCAGCTACATTTTCCAGGAGCAGTAAAGTTCAAAAAAGAGCCCCAGCCCTGACACATCTCCGACACATCATGATGGATGTGACAGTTCTGCTGCTTTACTGCCAGAAACGTCCTGCTACAGAATGAGGCAATCAATGAAGAATAATAAATCTATCCCAGAGCCCAGAACTATTTTTTGTACATGCAGAACAGCAGAAATGACACATTAGTTATGCCTCTGGAGGTAATAAACCATCACACTTTCTTTACTGTTACACAATTCCAGTTAAACAATTTAATCTTTACCTGTTTTATCTGTTCAACACTTCACCATCCCAACTCCCAATTTGCATTTTCAGATTATTAATGGAGTGAATTAAAAATAAAAATTAAAAAAACAAAGGAAAAAGAGAGGGCTAGGGAATTGAAGACACACTTTCCAGTTAAAAGAAGAAGTTTTCCTACCATTTTTTCTGGTCCCTCTGTCAGCCAGGAGAACAACTGCTGCTCCAAAGGAATGTGCTGAGTTACGTTCCCTTCATCCTGGAACACATTGCTCCTGATTAATACTGACTCAGAAATTTTACCTTGAGTGCACAGCACAAATACATTTCATTTCCCTTTTCTTGAGAAGTGCCGTGTTTGAGATAAATTACAGCAAGTTTGGAAAAGTTAATTTGACGTGCATAAATCAAGGCTTGGCAGAGAAAGGACTGGCTTGATTTATAACCAATGCCTTTGAGTGTATTCTCCTCCCTATCCTTCAAGTAACAGCCTTGATTCCAGCAAGGGGGAATATTCTTCAAAATAAGGATTTGCTGAGGTCATTTGACCACACCACCAACAAAACAAGCCCAGCTGTGCCAAGCAGGTGATTTAAAATACATGAGTCCATTTCTGATTTTCACTACACGGGCACAATAAATTTGAAAACTGTTGCAGGACTAGATTGATGGCTCCTTGTGCTTGTGTATGATTTCCAAAACACATCCATGGATCACTGTCATGATTCTATTTCTCCCATTATTCCATAAATTCATAAGCACACACGATATTTAATGCTGCACTAACTGAGTGTGGATGAGGCAAAGCACACAGCACAAGCAGGCATGGGACTAAAGCTCTGCAAAACAGAGTTAGCAGGAATTCCAGGGCCAAAAAACTTCCCTTTATTAATTCCTAGGCTTTTCCTGGTTTTAAAGGCAGGAACATCCTGAAACTCTCCCTCTCTTGCCCCCTGAAGGGCACTGGCTGCATTGATACCCAGGCTGAGGAAGGAACAAGAAGCAAAGTTTCTTTTGCTTTTGCACAAACCTTAAATGAGTTCCTAAACCTGCAGGTCAGGCTCTGCCCCAGGGCAGTGGGGACCTGGCTGTGAGGGAACACTCAAAGCAGGAGATGAGTTTTGATGGCACCAAAATCCCTCCTGACTACTTGGTGGTGGCTGCTGAGGAGTCCCCATGAGATGTCAGGGGCAGAAAATGAGAAGAAAAAGCAGAAAATGAGAACAAAGAGCAGATTTCAGCATGCCAGTGCTTGGACACAAAGCAATCTCACCCCACCAAAGAAAAGATCATTTATTTTTGTGTGTGGCCTCGTTGTCCTTGAAATCCCCATGTCAGACACAGCTTCACTCTCCTGCTCCTGGGAAGGGCAGGGAGGGAGGGAATTCTCCCAGGGCACACAGGGAAGCTACAGCAGCACCAGGAGCTGCTGGCCACGGCTGGTGAAACGTTCCCATGACAATCCCTCTCATCTGTGCATCTCAGAGCTATTTCCAGCAAGAGTATTTTGGTTTTTGTCCAAGTGAAAACAACAATGCATTTCCTGAGGAAATCAAAATTAGCAGGGGCAGTGCAGCACTGCTTCGTAGCTGCTTCTGACAATTAATAAAATTATGTGGTGAGGGAAGAGGCAGAAAATAACTCAAATGGTTATTTCCCTTCAAGCTGGATGATATTATTTTTTAGAGTATTTTCTCTGAGATCAGTGACATGCTCTGAAAATACTTTGTAGGTAACAGTTCATTTAAAAACAAAGCAATAGGTCAAAAAAAAAGGAAGATTTTGATTTTTTTTTTCCTAGGAGCTAAAATAACATTTGGAGCATTCCTTAATTTTTTAATGATAGGAAAATATTTTGCATTAATATAATGAAGTAGCTCATTATACTCAAAGCTATTTTTAAATTTCCCATAACTGCCATAACAGTTCACCTAATCATCTCTAATTTTAATGCAATCCTTTTAATTCCTGATAGAAACCTAATTTTTTAAACAAATGTTAAATAAATAGCAAGTCTGGAATTGGTACAGCTCTGGCAGCATTGTGCCATTCCCAACCACATGAAAACACTCTGCAATACAAAATTATTCATTTTCCATTGCCATTCCAGCTCAAAACCCTATAAAGGCTCACCAGATTAACTTTCAGCAATAAAAGATTTGAATACATTGTCTTGATTAGCCAAGACTCTGTAAATTCTTTCATGTCTTTGTAGCACAGCTCAGATTTTTCAATTTGTTCATTGGTGTCCTTGACAGAGGGAAAAAGGAAGGATTTTCTGGACAAGGGAAGGAGCAGGGTGGTCTCAGGTGAGGCAAGGGCTCTCAGAGAAACTCAAACTCAACCTTCCAGCCCCTTCCTGATCTGCTGACCTTCTCTGTGCCCCTAAATGAGCAGCAGGGATTTGATTCCAAGCCAAAGCACCCCAGGAGATTCTCCAGAATCTGAATTCCTGCCCTAACAGGGACAGCAGAGCAGCCTTCCCCAGGCTCCAGCTGGGGGGTTTGCCTTGGATGCTCCCTCCTCTCCCCAGAGGGCTGGGAGCACCCCGGGTCTGTGGCAGCAGCAGCAAGGGGAGCCTGGTGCCCTCAGCCAGGGGAAAAGCAGCTCTTCCCTCTGGCATCCAGAATTCCAGCAGGGGAAAAGCAGCTCTTCCCTCTGGCATCCAGAATTCCAGCAGGGGCACAGCAAGGGAGACAGGCAGAGGGAATGGTCAGACCTCCCTGATTCACTGCTTGGAAATGCTCAGCCTGCCTGAGCTTCCCTTTGTCTCCCTGTGCTCAGACATGACACAATCAGAACACAAACGAGGATGCACAGAATGGCCAGAGACAAAAAAAATACAGCTGTCACTCTGGTGGACAAAAAATAATGTAGCACAGATAAGAAATTAGTCCAGCTGCAAAGCTGCATTATCAGAGCACCTCCAAAATGCTGAAGCTCAAGTATTGGGCCTGATTTTTAAAAACTACTGCAAGCCCAGGTATCTCATCAAGCCTTCCCAAAAGCATCTGCTCTCCTTCAGGGCTTTTTCATGTCCAGCCCATAGAAAGGATAAATATTCCTTTAAGTGGCAGTGATTTCTGAAAGATGAATTTTGCAGTGATTTATGCTTCAGGCAGTGTGTATAAAACCTGACAGGAAGCTCTAAACTGATGAGTGTTCCTGCATTGCTTTTGCACTTGATTTAAAAGAAAAAAATCCCCCTAAAAAGGGCAATATTTGCTTGAGTTCTGACAACAAAGTCCCACTCTTAAAGGATGGCAAGAGCTGAGGAAAATCACTGATGTGGTGATAAAGATTTCCTTAGGAAGCCAACAAAATTCCTGGGAAATGTATCCTGGCATGAAGCAATCTGCCAGAGGATCTGCTCTGCATGGCCAGCAGCACCTCTGGAACCAGCATGGTCTGTGGATAACAATCAGAACGTGGCAATAAGCAGAACAATCATTTTCAGGATAAATGAAGTCAGTGCAGCCACCCCTGCTAAAGAGAGATCATTGTGATATTCAAAGACAAATCAATGTATTTGTAGATTAATACCCCTGGGCAAAATACCACGGGGCAAAACACTAAAAAAATAAATGGGAATTGAGGAAATAATTCAGTCTTTCTCTAATGTTCCCCAAACCCTGAACATTTTCTTCAGCATGGTTTTTTTTTTCAGCATTAGTGGCACCTGCAGCCAAAGACAAGTGGGCAAATTAAGCACCTTGCAAAGGCTCAGCCTAAGCATCTTCTCTGCTCCCAGCTAATTAAAGGGTTTTCCTCTGAGCCTGAAGCTGTCTAATCATGGCAGAAGCATTCCCCCATCATTAGGGATGACTTGAATCAATCCTGCAGCAGGATGCAGACTCGGTTTCGTGTTTGATTTTTAATTATAAGCTCTAGATACCAATTTCCCTAAGTTTTCAACATCAACATTAAAGAAAACCAAACACCATGACTGAGATTTCACAGTCTTTTGTTATTCATAAGTGGACTAAAACTGAGCAATTTTCCTTTCACAAAAACCAGACATAATCCAAATGATCACAGAGCTCAAATCCCTCCATGCCCAATATTGCTGATCAAACCAGTGCAGCAGTCAGGCCTGAGATAAGATCTCTGTCTCATTCTGGCAGCTTTATTGTTATT
The DNA here is from genome assembly GCA_034509185.1 of Euphonia xanthogaster. Classification (NCBI taxonomy): domain Eukaryota; kingdom Metazoa; phylum Chordata; class Aves; order Passeriformes; family Fringillidae; genus Euphonia; species Euphonia xanthogaster. The sequence continues at coordinate 3,889,850 of JAYDZK010000271.1, read as the reverse complement.
GTTTTTTAACTCTTGGTAGAAACAGGGCCAAAAAAATCTTTCAAGAGATCTTTCATTTCCTTTTCCATGCCTCACAAGAAACAGAATAAGTATTTTGTGGTTTATCATGCTAAATTAGACAGCAGGTTTTAAAACACAGTGTTGGCTGATAGCAGCACAAAAGAGGAAGACAGTTTCTTAATCAGTTCTTTTTTTCTGGGCATTGATTCTGGAATTATTGGCTACTCCAAGGAAAAAACCCAAAAAAAACCCCAAAAGCCCCAGACAAAATATCCAAATGCTGGCAGGGCAGATTCCACTTTAAACAATTCTAGTTTCTTCTTTGTTGTTCTGAGTAAGGGCTGGGGGAGGCTGCTGTGCTCTCTGTGTCTTTAGCAGACAGAGGCAAGGCTGGAGGAGATGAAACAGGCATTTGCTCTGGAATTCCTCAATTCAGCTGTGAAGAATTTCATCTTTCCCTTTTACCTTGGGAGTGCAGCTGAAGAAATGCAAAATGCCCCGAGTGCACAGAGATATTTTAGTGCAGCTGCATTGTCTCAGCAAACAATGGAGGGCCTGGAGGAGAGCAGGGCTGAAAATGATTCCCCAGCTGAGCTCAGGAGGAGAGGACTCATCACAAACCATCCCTGCTGCCCTCATCAGGGCCCTTGTGCACCTCTGGCAGCAGCTGGTGCCAGCACAGCACCAAACCCAGAGAATTCATGAAAAGAATGAATTACTGAGGGGTATTAAAAGAACAGCTGGAAGAAAATGGATCTGGGCACTTGGGAAGAAATTGTAGAGGTGGGAGCAGGCTGTGCTTGGTCACCTGCAGCAGAGTTCAGTAGAGAAACAGAAAATACATAACAGAGCTCATTCCAGCCAAGGAGGCAGCAACAACAGAGGGAAATTCTCACAAGGAGTGTGGGCACCTTCAGTGTGGCTGGAAGAAAATTCTTTATCAGGTGGGTAAAACCTGGGAGGCCAAAACAGACTTTGACATCAGAAAGTTCTCAGGGTTACTCAGTTTAACATGAATTTAAACATGATTCTGAAACTACATCAGAAAGTATGGAAAACACAGCAGCTTTCCTGCTTCCATTTCGAGCCCACCCAAGTGCAGAGCAGCTGTAAGGACTGAAACCCTTCCCAGTTTGTTCCAAATCTGCTCTCTCAACATGTAAAAGTCACAATACACATCCTTCCTCCAGGAGGGGTTTGGTTCACAGGAGGGGAAGGGCTGGTGCTGAGAACAGCAGCAGTTGTTCAGATAAAGGCAACTCAGGAGCTGAAGAGCAAGAAAATGAAAAACAAAACCCAGAACGACACACACCAGAAAAACCACACCTGAAAAAGCAACAGCTGAGAGGACTTGAGGACATTTGCTGGAGGGAAACATTTCTGTTCAAAAAATCTCAGCTTGGAACAGCAATTAACACAACAGGCCTAACACCTGAGATGACCAAAAAGCCACAAATTTACCACTGATAAAAATAAAAATAAAAAATCACACGACCCCAAACTGATGCTCTGGGTTGGGCAAAGATGGTGCTCAGGGCTCAGAACATTTGTATTTCATGCACTCAGTGAGAAGGAGCAGAGCCCAGCTCTAACCTCAAATCCCATTTTCATCCCTGTGCCTGCTGGAGGGAATCAGCAGGAATGCAAACACGGATGCAGGGTTTAATGCTGAGCTGTTCTGGTGTGCAAAGAGAACAAGAGAGACTGAACAGAGAAACAAAACCAACTTTCCTGTGCCCTGCAGGGAAGCCAGGCCCCTTCTGGCTTGCTGAGTGCAGTGTCCAACTCCTGCAGCCAGAATTAAGGCACAGGAGTAGATAAAATTTTGTAAATATGAACTCAATACCTAAAAAAATGACAGCACTTCTGGACCCACACCCATTTCTTTGGTGTTAAATGGCTTTCCAATAGAACCTGTATCTGTATTAACTGAGATGGGAATAAAAGCCCTAAAAACCCCATTGACTTCCCAATCATTAAACAAAGCCCCCCAAACAAGCCAGGAAGATGTTCATGATTTTTAATTATCTAATGCAGGTATAAATCCTAAATATGGGCAGATAATCTATTTTTATGCCTCATTCTAAACCTCCTCTAATAACTGCACTCCAGCTCAGGTAATTTAATTTCATATTCTTTTGAGAACACACAACTGCAGTCCTATTTAAAAGATAATAATTCTTTTGAAGAACTTGTTAGGGAGGCTGATGGAGTTCAGAGGAATTCTACACCCAGGTGGGATTTCTTAGGAAGTTTTTAGAAAGCAAATCAATAGGAGTTTACAGATTGCAAATCTGATCACACTGCTGCCTGTCCCCAGAGGAGGCTGTGGAATTGTCATTTCAGTGAGGGGATCTCAGCAGAATTACTCCTCTGTCCTGGAGGATTGCTAAAGGACAGCAGGCTGGAGCAAAGGCACTCACAATCAATAGAACAACACTTGTGTCATTTCTCCTGGCAGGTTTCTGCCTTGGTTCTGATCTCTGCCATAAAAAAAGGGTGAAGCTTCCTCCATGCTTCAATATTTCACAGAATCACCTGCCCAAGGTGGGGTTTGGGGAGGGTCTGAGGAGGGGGTGTTGATACACACGATGTAATTAATGAACTACAAGCAAAGCTCTTCCAATCAAACCACATTCCAGAGCTCCAAAATTCTCCAAAGCCTCTTGGGTTTACTTTTTCCCCCCCTCCCCACACTCCCCCCATCCTCTGTTCAAGAAGCCCCAGCTCACTAGGAATTCCAGGAATTCCAGAATGGTCTGGGTGGGAAGGGACCTTAAAATCCACTCAGTTTTTGGGGTTTTGGTTTGGCTTATTTAGTTTTTTATTCGTTTTTTTTGGTGTTGGAAATGGTGTGGCCCAGGCCCAGTTTGGTGGGTTAAAGGTGTGAGCTGTTGGTGGGTTTGGGGTGTTTAGTTTAGAGTAGGCTTAAACAGCTTTAAAGAAAAGGAAAAAAATATAGTTTAGGGATTTTTTTTGTTTCAGTTAGTTAAAACTAACTAAAAGTAAAGGAGAGTTCTGTTTTGTTGTTTATTTGTAGATAATATAATTTAGTTTATTTGTAGATAATATAGTTAAATTTGTAGATAATATAGGAGGAGTGTGGAGGAATGAGTGTAGTGTTTGAAAATCAACTGGGGGGGCGTTTTTTGGTTTTTGGGGTTTTTTTTACTTTTTGGAATAAGTTTTAAAGGTGTAAAACTTATTATTTAGCATAAACAGAATAAGACAATTGGGGATAAAAGCATTATACAGTCAACTTAGGGCATTCTACTTTTTCTCCCCACATCATCAGCTTGCTATTGTAATGAGTATAAATTAGTGCCAGCACTTTGCTGCTCACCTGACTTTGGGCACTGAGCACTCCCTCCCCACCCCTTCCCCTTCCTGAACCTCACTTTTCTTCCATTCCTGTATTGCCCAAGACTGGAGCTCACTAAATAAATTTGCTTGAGACATTTATACAGGGTTTGAAAGTTTAATGCAACTGCCAAAGGATTTGGGAGTGATGGGAGAATTTATCTTACTGCTCATTACATTTATTGATTCCAATCGAGCTTCCAGACATCAGCATAGGTGCCACTGCTAAGAAATAAAAAAAAAGTTTCCAGGAAATCTCCACGTAAATCTGAAGTGACTGCCAGCTGTGGGGAAGGGAGGAAAGCTAAGGAGGAGCTGTGCAACCTCCATGCCAGAAATGCTGGTGGCTTGTCAGGCACCACTGCAGGAGCTTTCACACCTGGAAAATTACCCAACCTGTGCCTCCCACATCAGATGTTTCCCTTTTAAAACCCAACAAGAGTAGCTCTGTTTCTGATGCATGGAAGACAATTCACACTCTCTAATTGCCACTAATTGCCAGCTACAATTTTATCCCCCATTTCAACCCTGAGAAGGATGCTTTCCATCAGCTGCAAACAGATCAGAAAAGGCTGGGAGGGAACATCACTCTGGTGTGTTTGGATATCCCCTGCAAACCCTGGCCAAGAATGTTTTATCCAGCCCCATGGTGGCATTTCTTGAATTCCACAGAATTGTGATTTAAAAGCATGGAGTAATGTGAGAGCTGATCTCATCCTCAAGCTGCTTTCATTCTTACTCTCCATTTCCATTCTGGGTTTGTCTGATTTCAGCCTCCCACAAGGATCCAGACCTGCTCCTTTCTGGCACTCCAGTCTGCCTCCAGCATCCAAGCATTTCACTCAATCTCTGCACCTCTAACCTGTCAGAGGAGTCAGCTCCTCAGAAAATTTTATCCCCAGGTATTTGATCACCAGAACCAACATAAAATTAAACATTAGGGGAATTTACTTAAGCAAATTAACACATGAGGTTCCACAGCTAACTTCAATAAAGATATACATTAGAGAGAAATCGCAAGGTTGGATATCAGGAGGAATTTTTCCCTGGAAAGGGTACTCAGGAATTGGAAGGGGGGCGTTGGTGGAGAGCCCATCCCTGGAGGTGTCCCAGGGAGGGCTGGAGGTGGCACTCAGGGCTCTGGGACAAGGTGGGCACTGGGCACAGCTGGGACTCCATGGGCTGCCAGGGATTTTCCAGCCTCAGGGATCCTGGGATTGTCACCTTTATTATTAAAAAAGCATTTATAATTAAAAGTGCATTCCCTGCATCTAGCATCTACCCCAAAAAATGAAGTTAAAGCCTCTCACCTTTCAGCCCTGGGTTGGTGTGTGGCTTCCAATGAAAGCTCCAGCTGGCTGCACAGTATTCCTTGTTATCCTCTGGGCACTTTTCCTCCACAGCTCCCCCAGCCTTGCTCGTCAGCTGTGCCTCATTCCAGGGCCCTGCAGCAGCACCTGGGGCATCATCCCAGAGCAGCTCACCTGTCCTGCCCCTGTGCTGGCTCAGCAGGCTCCTCCTGGTGCTGCAGGCAGGGAGAAGCCCATGCTCTGTGGGAGAGAAAGCCAGGATAAGAGAGGGGACAGCTCCAAAGGCACAGCCACGTGGCTCTCTTCATTGAGAGCAGGCAGGCACAACTTCCCAAGGATATTTCCTGGGAACCTCAGAGAAAGAGAATCAAATAAATAAAAATAAAAAAAAACTCCCACCTGAAAATACTTAACCTCTCTCCAACTGACATAAAACTGTCCCTTACATCTTTTCTTATTGGAACTTTAAGTCCAAATTGCAATGAATCAAAATAAATATGGGGATTTCCTGCAGTCATACCCCCAACATGCCTCATCCTGAGCTAAGTGTGAAGGGTTTAAGTTCAGCTCTCAGTGCTCTGAAGTAAACAAAATATTAAAGATTAAGAAGTCTCCTCCTATGGCTGTGGTGTTTAGTCAGCTGTAAACACTTTATAAAATCAGCTGGGAGCAAAGGCACAGAGCTGAACGTGATATTTAACTTGAATTTTACTGGAAGCAAGGATCAAAATTCAGATTATTTAAATCTCCATGAATCATGGCTGCAACCCTAGACCTTCTCAATACTTCTGACTGTACCAGCAATTAATATCTTCTGTATTGAGTCTGTTCACCAGGTTGAGAGAATCTAAAATCATCCCTGTGCTAAAAGTGCTGATTTCTCTGTCTGCTGCACAGGCAGCTTTCCTGCTCCTCATCTGCAGGGAATCCTCTGCCTGGTGCCTCCACATCCCACGTTCAAAGAGAGACTTCAAATGATGCTCTGGCATTTCTCCAGCACTCACTGGGACACAGCTCAGCAGGGAAATGCCAGACTGGACCCAGCTGCTCCGGGGATGGGGCTGGCAGAGCTGGGCTCATGCCCCTCCCCTCTCCCTGCTTTCCTGGCAAAGCATTTTCATACAGGTTTTCCTAACCAAATTTGATTTTGTCAACATATCCAGTGGGTTTACAATACAGGTATTGTTGCTGGAAATGTCAGTGCTCTAAATGGGATTCCTGATGTAGCCTCTCATAGGATATAGAGCCAAGTAAATTTATTCTTTCTCTATCTAAATGTCAGTTTAGGTGTAAAAACCCCTAAATATCATAAAGAGAAGAAGAATGAGCACTGTCTATCTAATGTGATCACTGGGATAACAAACAAAATTAAATCTGTTTTGTGTGAGAATACTGAGCCCTACAGTGGAGGATGTCAACAGCGCCTCTGAAAGGAAATGTATATTACAGATATAAATAATTTTACAAGACCCTTTTTACTGTAATCATAAAACCTTGAAAACATGATGGAATCAAAGCCATATTAGAGTTTAAAATACCATAAACCAGAAGCTATTATATCCCTGGCATACAGGATAATTTAAAGGAAGACATAATCACTAAATCAAAATTCCTCTTGCATCAGTAATAGGAGAAATGAGTTTCCATCATCAACTCCCCATCCAAGATCCTCCACAAAAGTCAACGCTGCCTCCATCTATAAAAAATACTGGAGGGAAGCTGGGGTGTTTGCATGGGTAAATAACTGGTTATGGAGGTGGGGACTGAAGGCAGGATGGAGGGATGAGTGCTCAGGGCCAGCCAGGGCAGGAGCTGTTCTGCCCAAAAAGCCAGAAAGAGTCTGGGAAAAGAGAGGCTGGGAAGGTGACATTCCATGGATGAGACAAAGGAAGTCCAGACAGTGATGCTGAGAGCCACCTGCAGGGATGTGCAGATGGACCTTCCCTGTCCCAGTGCCTGAGCAATCACCGTGATGGATGGGAGGCAGCAGGAGGAGATGTGGAGTCAGGGACCCGAGGGGAACATCCTGCCTCTCCACACTAAATGATGGATACCTGCTGCATGCTGATGTGCAGGAGCAGCAACGTGGGGCTGCAACTATTAATGCTGGGAGGAAATTGGTTCAGACTCCTTGACAGCCACTTAAAAAAAAACAAAATAAAAGAATAGAAAACAGGAAAAAACATAAAAAATCAAGTGTTTATTTGTGAAACCCACAGTGCAAACTTGTCACATGTAATTCTGACTCCCCCGCCTCAACAGGTGTATCAGGGACTTAGAAAGGGTTTGAGGAGGGGAAAGAAAGCTGAAACCTGATGTCTCCCAGAGGGATGAGAGGTGTGGCACACCCAGAGCAAAGAGTGCCAGCCCAGCCTCGGGATCAGAGCATGTGAAACAGAGACAGCCTGGATGGGGAGGGAGGATCTCCCCTTGCAGGGTCCCTGCCCCTCAAAGCTCAGCATCGAAATTCCAGGCTACAAGTTTCATCTGCTCAAGGTTACCCAGATATCTTTAACAGAGCCCTGAACCAGACTCCAGGCTCATGCAAGATTTTAATTGCAAAGCTTTGCACAAACAGATTTGTTTTTCTTGCTTCCATTCTATTGTAAACAATAAACCTCCCTCTATAACACCTGAAAGCTTATTAGGTGCTTCAGTAAAACTGTTCATAATTATTCAGTTATCTGATTATGTTTGCCCTTTTGTGTATTTGAGCACCTCAGAAAGACAGAAGGTATTAAAGCATTTACAAACCAGGCAACTAATTTATTTTCACATCATTTGCCCTCCCATCCTGCATATTATTGTATGTAATCAGTCACCTAAACTACAGGATGCCCCCACTTTCTATACTCCTGAATGGCCAATAACATCAGCTGTAAGGAGGATTTCTACTGAGCACTGATATTCTTGTTTGGACATGAATACCCCGTGTCTGTGCAGATATAGATGCCCACAGAAGGAAACCTTGCTCCTGAATGCTGGATAAAACAAAACACCCATCAGAAATGCTTGCGAGGAGCCTGAGCGTGACTGATAAGGGAGCTGTATAAACCTCCAGCAGCTACTTGCCAACTTAATTCTGAAACATTCAGCTGATTCCAGCTGCAGATTATGACTTTTCTCCAACCATCCCCCTTTTCATCTTCTGCTAAAAATACTCATTTCCCCAAAGCAGCAGAGAGGCAGCCCAGGACACCCAAACTTGGATAAATCACGGGCGCTGATTTAATCTCGCGCAAGCGACGCTTCCCGCTGTCCTTTTAAAGCAAACAAGGAGGACTCAGGGGCCTGCACATAATCACTGAATTACAAAGAACAGATGTGAAACATTAACAAGGAAATGCTTATGCTGGCAAGGAGCAAGGACTATAAAACAGCACGCACTGTACCCAGCCAGACTGGCTTTTCAATGACTCATACTTATGAGATTACAAACAAGAAGGAACAAAAATTAAATGGTTCATTTGACTGGGCCTAATACACTTTAGTTACTTTAAATTAACTGGTAATTGTGCCATTTCTTTCCCTTGTTCTTTTCCTTCTGACTTCTTGGTTGGAATGCCTTGATGGAGGGGAAATTATTACAAACCCCACACAGCTCCTATCTATGCATTTACCTATCCTAAATTCATGATCAGTGCAAGCATTGCCTTCAAAACATGCACTCATTTCTCTGAAATAAAAGCACCCCTCTGCCAATTGCCTGTTCAACCTGTTACTACACCAAGTATGCACCAAGGATTAATTTCTCTTTTCTTTTTTCAAACCAGTTCTACAAAGACTTGATCCTGTTCATTCCCTGAGCAGCCTGGGATAGTGCAAGGTGTCCCTGCCCGTGGCAGGGGGCTGGAATGAGATGAGCTTTAAGGTTCCTCCCTTCCCAAACCATGCTGGGGTTCTGGGATATTGCCAGGCCTGTTTCTCACCCTGCACTGACAGAGGGAAAGGAGTCACTACTTTTTATAGTGGTTAATAAGGGAGGGTGTGTTAATAAGGGAGGGTGTCCAAGCCATATCATGAACAACCTCATATGGATAAAAACAACCCCTGCAGAGTTGGAAAGAAAAGGCTCAAAAACCACCAGGTCAGGCAACATCTGCATGAACTCCCTGGAGTGCAGCCACAAGAGGGGACATCAGCTGCAGGCAGCCCAGGAATCAGTGCAGGGAGCAGGACAGCCAAACTGGGTCACTCCTGGCAAAGTGCCCTGTGTGCTCCCTGGAGCCACCTGCTCCTGCTCTGGACTCCTCTTGTGTTTGTGTTCCCCCAGCCAAAGCAGGGAGGATGAGTCTGACTCCACGTTCCCAGAAGGCTGATTTATTTTTTTAGGATACTGCATTATATTAATACTAAACGAGACTATACTAAAGAATACAGAAAAGACACTTGCAGAGGGCTAAAAAGGTAATAAAGAGAACTCCTGACTCTCTCCAGAGTCTGACACAGATTGGCCCTGATTGGCCAAAGAGTGAAAACAACTCCCAGCAGAACCCAGTGGAACAATCCCCAAACACATCCCAAAGGAGTGAAACACAGGAGAAGCAAATTAAATAAGAATTGTTTTCCTTTTTCTCTGAGGCTTCTCAGCTTCCCAGGAGAAAAATGATACCTACCACTGCTAACAATAACAGCAATAACAGCAATAACCCCAAACTTCCATCATGAATAGTATGAACCAGTGAAAGCAGTCTCAAATATTTCATGTTTGCTGGGAAAACCTTCCCCAGAAGATCATTAACAAAATGTTAATCTCCACCTAATGCTTTACAACATCAGCCATTAATAAATCATGTGTACAGCAGGAATTAGCTTTAGCATAACATTCTCAAATGAGACATGCCATTGCCAAATATTTTCAGCAAGGGACTTCTTGGTTTTGTTGAGGGAGTGGGTTTTTAAACAGGGTTGGTTTGTTACAGTTGGTTGATGTTTTTTGGGGATTTTATTTTTGGTTGGTTGGGGGTTTTGGGCTTGGGATGGGCACACAGATACCCACACTTCTGGAGAGCAAAGAGCCCATCTGATGGATTCTGTGATTTCTAATACTAGGAACTCTTTGGCATGAACAATTTTCACAAATTGATCTGAATTTAGCTAGGATAGCAACGACAGAAAGTGCATCTATTTTAGAATGAAATTCCAAGTGCCACCAAGAGCTGCCTTTGAGCAAGAGCTATGAGCTAAGCCAGCTCCAGGTCTCACCATACCAGGTTCTCTTTCCTGAAAATTATTCTGCTTTGCTAAAGCAGACACAAATCTGAAAATAAAACCCACATGCACAGACTGCCACTAGAAAAAAGCCTGATGATTGCCCTGATTAAAGCCTGATTATAAGGTGTTTGAAGGCTTCCTGCTCATGGGAGGCCAGCAGAAAGCTCCCTGGCCCATCTTCCTGACCAGCAAACCAAAACACTTTTTGATAATTCTCATTACTGGGAGGGAAAAGCTCTTTAGCCAGGGACCTCTCCACACTGACTGGAATGGCCTCAGCTGCCACACAGAGGATTCAGGGCTGTCTGTGCTAAAAACAAAGCAATTGATGCAATTAGCACATTGCAACTGAGCTCTAATTCTTCAAGGCACTTCAAGCAACACATTCAAATTTAGCTCTGATTTTTTAGGCTACATCAAGCAACAGCAATGCCACATCTGAGACTCAAGACCTGAAAAAAACCACCCCCCCTGGCTGCCACAGCAGGTCCCAGGCAGCAGGGAATTCCAGCAGCAGGGAATCCTGCCGTGGAGGTGAGCAGGGCTTGGCCTGGGGTTGATCCCAGCTCCTGCCCACCAGCCAGGCAGCAGCTCAGGAGCTGTCAGATCATCTTCAGCTCACTGCTGAAGCTCCTGCAGCCCTCCAGCCCCACACTGTGAGCTTCCAGGCACCTCTGGAGTGCTCATTCCCCACCACAGGCAGGGAGCAGAGCTTTTCCTGACACCTCCAAGCACACAGAGGGGCTCCTCCTGCTGCTGCACCACAGCCTGGGGATCAGGAATGCTCCCAGACTGTGCCAGGTCTAAACAATTTAGCCACTGCACTCAACAGGAGGAACAAATCAGGACAGCTCCAAGATGAATTTTTGCATGTGATTATTAATAGCAGGCAATGCTGGCAGTTACTCACTGCAGCCTGTAGGGAAAATTCCTCTTGGGCAATAATTCCAGACACTGCTGAAAAATCTGAAACATTGCACACAGCATGAAAATATTGAACTTGCCTCTCTTTCTGCAAACAGACTAAAAGGAATTATCAGGGACTCCACTGGTGAGAAACAACAGTTTGTGATATACAATGCCACAGAACACCAGGTAGTAAGAGCAGAAGAAAAGGAAATCTGCTGTTTGCTTTCATTGCTTGCAGACTCAGGAGTCGCTGGTGAGAAAAAGTGCTGACAATTTCAGCATCGGGTCTGTCCACAGTGGAAATTTTCATTAAAATAAATGAAAACTCAGAACAGAGAAGACAGAATCCCAGGGTCACAGAGGCTGGAAAATCCCTGCAGGATCACCCAGCCCCAGCTGTGCCCAGTGCCCACCTTGTGCCCAGCCCAGAGCCCTGAGTGCCACCTCCAGCCCTTCCTGGGGCACCTC
>JAYDZK010000271.1:3837808-3851047 GCA_034509185.1 Euphonia xanthogaster | reverse complement strand
AATCCAGTTTTGCCATGTCAGGGAAAGAAGCCCACCAAAAGAACCTCATTCCAGAGGGAAAAGTCCAGGATCAAAGCCATAAGAGGGGTGTCCTAGGTTGATCCCCTTGTCCTGGCTTTGATCCTGGACTTTTCCCTCTGGAATGAGGTTCTTTTGGTGGGATTCTTTCCCTGGCATGGCAGAACTGGATTTTTGGTCTGGCCTGTGTCTTTTCATGCACTTGGCATGCAGGAGTTTGTTGGTCAGGCCATTCCATTTGTCCTTTATGTGTCTCTGTGTTGACCACAGGGAATAACAATGAATATGAATCAAAGGCCTCCTTGTGCACCCCAGGAAATAATGAACAGAAAGATCTCCAACTCCTGCATCAGCATCTGTGACCTGGTTTGGCACGGGCAAACATTTGTTGAGGTTCAGCTCAACAAGAAAAGCTCTTTGGGTAATTTTGTACCTATTCAGAGAGTTGCTTGTTTTGGAACAAAAAAACCCAAACAAAATCACTCAAAACATGTTTCCTAAAGTTGCCAATGAAAACCAATCCGAGGGCTTGGGGGATTTCTTTTCATTGTTTTACTTTTTTATTTGGGAAAGTGGCTGGAAAAACTCTGTGGGATCTCCTCTGCCTGTGTCCTTGGCTCGGAGTTCCCACCAAGAAAGACATCATTACTTCAATGGTATTAATTAAGAGAGGGGGAAAAAACCACAGGCCACTGCCACAAGAAAGAAAATAAATTAAATACATTAAAACTACAGAGGGGGGAGCAGATCTAAGGAGCCAGAGCTAGCACTGCTCCTTCACCACACTTTTTGTTTCTGTGTCCTGATTACAAGCAGTCTCTATCTCTCTTGAACTACTGCAATTTGTCTAATTTATTCCAGGAGTAAATGGTAGAAATAATGAATGTCAAATACTCAAGCTGTAAAGAAGCCAAATGTTCTCCTTTCAAAACAAAAAGAAAAAAAAAAAACCTAAACAAACAACCAAAAAAACCCAACCCAAAAATAAAAATAAGGAAATGACATTTTTAAGGAGAGCATAAACACAAGATGGTCATTTTCATAAGGCTGGGCCAAGGCAATTACACAAAAGGAAATGAAAGGTACTTAAATGAAATAGAGGAATGTAAAGCACTTCATTGTTTTCTCTCATTTTCTTCATCTCCTGGCACTTGAAACCCAAGGGTGCTGTGCTCCATTAACAGCCCCGGTGTCCAGCTGGAGAGAGCCCAGATTTTGGCAAATAACCCAGCACAACTAACCCAGGCAGCACGCCACAGAGCCACACTAACAGGGCTGAGAGGAGCATTTTCTTTATTTCCTTGTCCTCTTTCACATTGTAATTTCATTGATTTGCTTACTGAATTCACCCAGATTAAAGATCCATGCAGCCAGGGAGCCCCACACACTCCTCTGCAATGGATTACTGGCCCAATAATAATTTGTATTAAAGAAGAAAAGAAGACAAACCTTGTGCAATAAAAACCTTTTTCATTTTGAAAGAACACAAAGGGCCAGGCTCTTTTACATTTGACTGTCATTTGTCACTCTTTCAGCAAGATGTAAGAGATTTTATTCACTAATAACTTCTCATAAAATAATAAAAAACATGGAGCAGAGGAGCATAAAGTATCTCTTGAGTTACTTCATGGAGCTGTGGCTACTTGCTGCAGATCCACCATCAGCTGAGGGATGCAGACATTTGATAATTCACTTGCTGACCCCACTGGTACCAGTCCCAGGTTTTCTCAGAAAATTTGTCAGTATAATAGGATGTTACAGCTTTTAGCTCTAATGGTCGCTGCCAAGTTTAGAACAAGAAGTCCAAAAAATGATTTTACTTTTGGTATTTCTGCCAGCACTTAATCACCAGCCTTGGAATGCAGTTTGAATCCTCACATGTCTCCAATCCCTGTCCTGTGAGCTTCCTTCAGGTGAGACCTGACAAAATAACATTGTCCACTCAATGGAGCAAAGGAAAAGAAACCTTTTTATTTTGAGGAGTCCAGGCAGGCAGAGCACTGAAATGGCACTGAACTCAAGAGAAATGTATATAATTGTCACATCAGGGAAGTTTCAAATCTAAATTTTTCTTTAAACCTAATTTCAAACTACTACAGAGGAGAAGAATGGCTTCTACCATCAGTTGTATTTTCAAGTTAAAGAGGTTTATATTTGACCCACATGAGATCTAAAAGTACCTCTCAAATCCTAGTTTAAGACAGACTTTCCCCCATTAAACACCCTTGCAGTGGAACACACCTTGCAATTCTGTAAAATTTCTACAGCAACGAGGGAAGTGCCAAAGGAAAAAAAGTCCTATTTGTAGAAGTGAGAGGAATGGGCAGAATGAAGAGCATTAATTGAAAATTTGGATGAAAGCCACTGGTTTGGAAGGTAAAGAATAGCACAAAATTGCAAGTACAAGCAAATCAGCATTTCCTAAGCCAAGTGAGAAGAAAAACAAATGATTTACTACCTGTGCTATTTATAGCTCGGTCTTCCTGCAGGTGGCAAAGCAAAGGAGAATGTTTAAAAGGAGAAACCTAAACCAAGAGACCTCCTGGGGTATTTCTGGGGAGAGTTTTCCCAAGCTTGTGGGGCAGAAAGAGCTTTCCCAGCACCATAAAGGACTGAGGCAGCCTCCCTTGACCTGTACCCTGGGAAACCCTGGTTTGTTTTCTTCAATCCACAACAGCTCTGATGTAATTGATAAATTATCAGTTGAAATAGTTCACACCCAAACACAAGTTATTTAGAGTGGAGGAGTTTAAAAAGCCCCATCTTTGGTGCAGAAGTCTGCAGAGGTTTCACAAAGCACCAGATTCTTGTTGAGCAGGTAGACATTAAAAATAAAAGAAATAGCAACAATAAGCAACAAAACTCATTATTTGTTACAGCACAAGAAGACAAAGCACCACAACAGCAGAGTTCCTCAAACCTTCATGACAGCCCAAATCCCTGCAGGTCCATATGCTCTTTCTCCAGTTCAACACAACAACTGTACCCTATTTCTCCTCTATTTCTGGAATTCCAGCATAAGCAGCCTCTTGGAAGGCACAAAAGTGGGAGCACTCAGGCATTAGTTAGAATTTCTGGGGTATTTCTGGAATTCCAGCATAAGCAGCCTCTTGGAAGGCACAAAAGTGGGAACACTCAGGCATCAGTTAGAATTTCTGGGGTCTGAACTGCCTGATAGAACAGCTCACTCCCTTAGAGGAAGCCAATTCCCCCCCTCCAACCATCAACACATTTCACATGCTCAGCTTTGATAAAATCAATAGCTGCAACTTAAACTGATAGAAAGTTGATTTTTAGTCACAAACCCTTCAAATGCTCTCAACTCTTTATAAATAAGCACCCCCTACAGGCTCAGGAAATTCAGGCTGTTAATGTGAACAACCACCCTCTCAGCATCTGCAAGGCAGAGGGATCCCTGGCACGTTGTTATTGTTTACAACCTCTCCATCAAAATTAAGCTCAAAGCTGCAAGATTTCAAGACAATTCACTGTGCAGGCCACCAAGCCCTGTGCTGGGAAACATTTCCTGACCTGCAGGAAGGGTCTGGGGCAAAAAGCAGGAAATGCTTTAATCATGGAAGGGTTTGGGCTGGAAGGGACCTCAGAGGTCAGAGATATGAAAGACACCCTCGGGTTTGGGGGAGTTGAAAGGCACAGAGAACTGCACAGCACCAGCCTGGAGGGGTTCACTTCCCTGCTGCTGCAGGTTTCCTTCAGAGGGCAGTGAGAAAGCAGAGCTCTGCCTTGGTCCTTCATCACATCCCAGCTCTTGAGGGGACCCCTGCACATCACCCTCCCACCATCCCCAAGCACAGCAATGACAGCTGAGGAGGGAATTTCCATTTGCTTTAGAACACCCTGTACCCCTGGATGCCTCTGTCAGAAGCTGAGCTCACACACTGGCTCATCCCAGCTGGAGCAGTAAGAATTGCATTGCCCAATTTCTGTAAGAATTGCATTGCCCAGTTTCTGTAAGAATTGCATTGCCCAGTTTCTGTAAGAGTTGCATTGCCCAGTTTCTGTAAGAATTGCATTGCCCAGTTTCTGTAAGAATTGCATTGCCCACTTCTGCTCTGGATATAATTACAACTTTCAGCTGTTGCTTTAATGGACTCGTTTGCACTAACTGGAAGCATAACCATTTAAAAAAAATTATTTCTGTTTCTTGGAGGAGTGTTCCCAAATCTACCACAGACCATGAGTAATCTCAGGTTATAAATCTTGAAGGTGCTTGGGCCTGCCACCACGTGCTGATCATCCACGGTGCCTTCAAACTTGTAAAATTCTAGGTACACCACAGAGCAAAAATGGAGAAAAATCCAGCATGTGGAAGAACCAGATGCAGCCTCCCCACAGTGGCTCTTCTTACCACCAGTGTTCCTCATGGATAGGACTAAATGGGCTAAAAGAGGACTGTTCATGCAAGCTCCCATTTTGGCACATATTTAAAAAAAAATTATAACCTATGTCATCATCAGAGGTTATAAACCTTGGGGTATTTTGGTATTTGGGCTTTTTTTACTTTAACCATGACCTACTGAGAAAACATGATAGCAACTGCAAACCCAAGATGAGTTTAACCAAACACTGATCATTTTGGCAAAATTAAACCCAGTCAGGGGTTCATGAGCCCTTAAGTGTCTAGGAACCATCTCTTCAGTGTGAGAGCTTATCTGGAAGCCTAAATGCAGATGTTGTAAAGTTACCAAATTTACCTCCAGCAATAAAAGCTAATTTGAGGCTTTATTTTGGGGAAAGCTCTTTTTAAATTTAGATTCAGAAGCTCAATGCAAATAACTGCTCTTTGTTAGGAAGTTCCAGTAACTGCCAATTCCCTTTTGAGTGCTGATCCCCACAAAGCACCGAGAGAGAAAATCAGCTGGCTGTGAAACTCCTTCATGGCTTCCCAGCTCTGCATGCCCAGGAACTTGTGGGCATTTCTGTTCCCAGCAAGTCTTTATCAATTTATCAGAGGAGACACAAACCAGAGCCTCATCAGAGCAGGGCAATGACTGGGCCCTGCAAAGGGGGACACCTGGCACTCAGCTGGCTAAGGAGCAGCCCAAACTGGCTTTAAAGCTTTCACTATAGCAACAAAGGGGGGAAAAAAATTAAAAATGAAAGTACAGAATTAAAAAGTTGTAACAGGAGGAGGGGGTTTTTTGTTTGTTTTTAACAGTTTATTTATTTCATTCACCCAGGCTGAATGAAGGCAGCTGAAACTCTTCTCCAAAGCCAGGTCATATAAAATAAACAGAAGAATGCAGGAGATTTTACTGGACATCTCAAGAATTAAATCCTTCCACTTTTCAGGAAGCTTGCAGCTTGCAGTCCAGCTCTCCCTTCCCTTTTCCAGGACGGGCAAAGCAAAATGAACGAGGGCAGGAAAAAAATTTTAGAAAATCCTTTCCTTCTATTCTGCAGCTCAGACTGGGATTCCACTGCCAGCACTAAAGAGAGTGGAGAATCTTATCCATGCTGCCATCTGCCCTGGCTCCCACCTCATCTTTTATTCCCAAACCCTTTGAAGCTCCTTTGCCCAGGTGAGTGCACAGGTACAAAGCCCCTTCTGAGCTGCTCCACCTTTTCCTCTAAGAACCCTCTGGGACTCCTGGCCACATCTTGACCCTTGTGACCATACCCAAGCTTTTTTATTTCCCCCCTGTATTTTATCAGTAAAAGATTCATAGAAACTTCACTTTTCTGAGGGAATCAGAGCTCTTCCCACACAGCTGGGCAGCCCAGCCCTGATTTGGCTGGAAGAAAAAAGGGCTGGAGGTGGCCTTTGCTCTCCTCTGATGCCAGGTGTTAGCATGCAGGTGATGTTCCACCAGCAGCACACTAGGATTTTTATATTAAATTTTTTAATCCCCCAGCAATGTGCCTTGCTGCAGAGGAAGGGAGCAGCACTGCAGAGCTGATGATGATGATGATTTGGGCACAGAAACCATGGCAGAATCGTGTTGTTCCTTTCCAACAGAAATAAAATATTCATTTAAGCATCTTGCCCTCCTTGTTTGGTTGGGTTTTTTTTTTTACAATATTCCAAATATAGAAGGTTATGTACAAGAACAAATTTTAAAGAAGTTTTTCATGAGATCCCTGATGCTTTTATTAGGAGAGTCTGAGACAAAAAACTACAAAACCTGGTAGTGCTACTGTGGAGTGAAGGATCCCTGGAGGACATCCCACGGACAGTGCATTAATGAGCCAAGGCAGCAGTGCTGCAACATTCCAAGGGATTTTGGGAAGCAAAGCCACTGCTTGCTGCCTGCTCCAGCCATCTTCCCTTGCATCAGCTCATGGACATCAACTGTGCCAAACAGGAAGCCCAGGAAAACTCCCCAGAGGGAAAGCATTCCTTAGGAGGATATTCTAAATATTGCTGCTAGTTATCTGAGTTCCATTCTCAATTCTCCCCAGGTTTTCAGTCCTTATTGTCATTTGCTCTCAAGCAGTGTGTATTTAACAACTAACCAGGCAAAACTTATTTTTACCAAGTCTCTGACATTTTAGACCTGCCAAGTCACATTTCCATACCAGGGCTCTTGTGAGGCAAACAAAAGCCAAGGTCAATGTGACCCATAAAAATGAAACCCATAAAATAATATAAGATCTTAAATATATTTTTAAATAGTTAAACCCATAAAAATCCTCAAACAGCACTAGAATCTAAAGCCAGAATCTCCAGTAGCAACCTTAGGCACTGCCAAGCTATTATTTCCATCAGTGCAAAGCCACTCTTAACCTGCAACCAAGCTGAGAAACTCAAAGAACACAATTCTGCTGTCACATAACAGCTACAACATAGAGGAAAAATTAGGAGATGGTGCTTCATGGTCAGCCCTTCTCACCATTAACCCACATTTCCATCCTTTTGTGTCTCTTGGTGGCATTTTTTGGTTTGTTTTCCTAATCAAGGGGGTCATTCTATAAATTGCAGTGCAGAAAGAGGCTCCCTGCAGTGCAGCCTTCAGAGCAGGCTCACGGTGGAAGCTCCCTGCTCTTGGTGCTGGAGCACAGGGCAGTGAAAAGGCAGCTCCCCCTGCCTGGCCTGAAGCAAAATGAGCAACTTCTCACTCCCCTGGAGAGGTTCTCATTCACCTCTGCTGTGTCCTGTCTTGCTAAAGCCTGTAAGACATCTTCCAAGTGGAAATACATAATTCATCCCCATGATTATTTTATTAACTTACATAGCTTCAGCACAATGCTCTCCCATGCTCAAAAAGTAAATTTTTTTTTCCTTTTTATTCTCTACAAACCATGAATAAATTTCTGCTCTGTACAGACTTCAGGCATTCTTTGTCTCCAGCACAATGCCAGAGTAAGGGCTCAGTTTGGGTCCTTCCCTTCTGCTGCAGGCTCTCCTTGCCAACAGATAAATCTTAAAGTAAGGTAAGGATTATGTTTAAGAGCAAGTGTCAGGAGGAAAAAGCAAGTCAGGAAAGCTGTGAAAAGCAAGTGGGGAAAGCAGAGCAAGTTTTCACCACTGTTATTTTTTCTTTGCTTGTTTCTAAATGAAACAATGCTGTGCAGCTGGGAGAAGGGGAGGGTGGGGATTACAGTGTTTTGAAATGTGCTTTCTTCTTTTGAAAATTCCAAATAACTTCCAGCCCAGGATTCCTTGTTCTCAGCCAGCACAGATGCCCTTTGTCACTATTTCTAGATGGTTTCAACTCCAGCCTAAAAATAAGCCAGGTTGGACAGAGTTGCACCAGAGTTAAGAGCTGGAGGTAAACATCTCCCATGTGAGTTACTCTTGCTGTCTGAAGTTGTGTCTGGCACTAAACCCCAGGTACTCTGCTGGGCTGAACACTTGACTAGAACTGATTAAATCTGGATATTTGCAATGGTATCAGGTCACACCAGAGATCTCTGCAGCCTTTTCTTCCAGCCTGCAGCAGTGCCCAAGAGCAGATGGACAGGTCCCTTGCTCACACCAAGCCTGTGTCCCTGAGCTCCCAGGGCTCCACAGGCTTGGGACCCTGCAGCTGAAGTGCTTTGGCCACAAGGAATGTCTGCACTTCACCACCTCCCACGTGCCCAGGAAAAGCTTCCCCTCCTTTGTTCTCTCCCAGCACTCAGGGCTGTGCACAACCCTGTGCTGCTCCTGGGCACCTCTGCACTCCCCCAGGCCCACAAAGAGCCCAGTTCTCTACTCCCCTGTCCACAGCACTGAAACCAGCACAGAGCTCTTCCCCTCCTCTCCCCTGCTCCCTTCCAGACTCCCAGCACACATTCCCACTGAGCTGTGCTGCTCTGACTCCATCCTGTGTGCAGATTCTGCCTTCCAGCAGCCCCTGAGCTGCTTCCACTGCTGCTCTCCAGGCTGGGAGGATGCTGGCTGTGCAAAGATCCAGGCAACACATGGATTTATGTGCTCACAGAATGCTCCCTTCTGTTTCCTAGTCCTTTTCTAATAATTCCTACCCCTTCAGCCAGCTTTTTGGCAGCTGCCAAGCACCCAGCTGACATTTCATAGAATTCCCTAAAAATTTAACACAAAGATCTCACTCCTGATTCATAACAGTCAGCTCAGAGCTCAGGCTTCATATGAAAATGAGGATCTCTATATACATCACTCTACATTTATCTGGAGTGAATCTCATCTGCCTTTTTATTACCCAACCACTCAACACTCCAAGGCCCTTCTGCAGCTCCTCTCATCTCTCTTTCTTGACTGGTGATCATCAACATACCAAGACTCCTTTTTCCCAATGCACAAGGAGTAGCAGAACACAGGTCTGCTCCCCACTCCCCTGCACTGTGAGAGCTCACTCTCATTTCCTACTCCTCACAGCCACCTTTTCTCACTGCAAGCACCTCTGTTCCTGCTCCCCTGTGTTCCTTAACACCCTCTGAGCTGATCCTTTCAAAGGCTCCAATAATTGCATTAGCATCAGCTTCCCACTGCAGAAGTCACATTGATCCTTCCCTATTTTGCTTTTTCCATGCACTCAGCTGCCTCCAGGCCTTGTTAGCTTTACCCAGCTGGCCTGCTATTGACAGGAGGCTCTGTGCTTTCATCCAACAGCCCTGAACTACTCCAAGAGCCAT
This sequence comes from Euphonia xanthogaster, assembly GCA_034509185.1. Lineage (NCBI taxonomy): Eukaryota > Metazoa > Chordata > Aves > Passeriformes > Fringillidae > Euphonia > Euphonia xanthogaster. The sequence continues at coordinate 3,841,972 of JAYDZK010000271.1, read as the reverse complement.
TTTCATTCCTCATTTGTCTCTTCCTTGTGCTCCTGCTCCCCTTTTGGATGCCAAGCCCAGCTGCCATGGATTTTTGGCTCTGACTCCTACAAACAGGGAGAGGATGGTCGATGCAAGGGCTCTGGAACTGCAGGAATCACATCCCTGCCCTTCCCAGAGCTGTGTCTGCTGGGATGCTCCCCAGGGAGCTGCTCCTGGTGGCAGCTGGAGCATTTAAGGCTCCTCACTCATTTCTCAAGACCAAAGTCTCACCTGTCCCTGTTCCATCACACCCTCTTCAACTGAACAAGTGTTCTGTTCAAATCTCAGTGTTTCCTCTGCCAGATTTCCTTCTGCTGAATGAAGTTCTAAACTGTTGCCCTGTTCTTCTGAGTTCTTCTAAGCCTTCTGATGCTGACATTTTTGTAATAGAGTTCCTCACACACTTTTCATGTGAATAATAATTGGTTTGCATTCCTTTCTGGGGGAAATTTGATGGACTGCTGGTTTGACCAGTGTAGCTGAAGAGGTGGCAATTTCATTTTTGAAAGTCTATAAACATCAGAGTCAGAAATAAACTGCATCTTTTTCACCCTGGGTGTTTCAGTGTGTGTGTGTCACTCATTTCGTGTCCTGCTGCCACCCCGAACCACCTCGTCCTCACCACCACATCTGGGACTGTGGGAGGTGTCTGGATGTGGCTTTTGGGAACATGGTTTAGGAGCCATACTGGGGGTGCTGGGGTTGAGGGGATTTTCCAAACCTGCTGATTCTCTGACTTTGGGCTGCACAGTTTCAGACACTTTCCTCCATTTCTCCTTCTAAGTTACCCTTCACTCCCATCTCTCCTTAAGGCAGCCACAGTTCCTCTGCTCTTTTGACAAAGTCATCTAAACCTGCTGTGCCAGTGCTCTGTTTCAGACATTTTCCCCATTCCTCATCACCTTATATCATTTTTTAGCCACTGCTCTTCTCTTTTCTGGTCCTGTGCACAGCACAGGGAGGGTTTCAGTGGGCATCACTGCTGAGGTCCCAATCCCACTCTGTTGGGACCCCTCCTCCACAGCCCAGGCCCTAAAACTCCCAACACAAACCTGAACCACAACCACTGGCTCATCCCCAGCCCCAGAAAGCCCGTGGAGGATAAAATTTCTGCCACCTGGCAATCACGCTGTGCTTCCCAAAAATGCAAGCAGATTCTCATCTCACACAGATGAGAATTCTCTTGGGGGGAAAAGCCCAGATGCCTGTGGCTGAAGGGGTAATTTGGATGCCAGTGCACACCTGTAGCGTGGCCTTTTGGCAGGAGCCTTCCTGCTCTGGCTGCGTTGAGCATCTCCTGTGCAGTGCTTTTCCCCTCCTGGGCAGGTCTGGCTGGGAGCCTGGAGATGAGATTGGCTCACCCAGGAGCTGCAGAGCAAAGTTAACAGTGCATGGAGGCACAAGATTGAAGTTCTGAATCGATTTCCTCCACGTCAAGTTGGTCAGTTATTTGAACTGCAGTTTGCAATTACCAAATCAACACCAGGAAGATATCAAGAGAACAGACTTAATGCTGCTAATTTCTGTGTCTATCAAGCCATAATTTCAAACCAGCAGCTGTGTCACAAAGATACTGCTGCAGCCATCATTTACCAAGCAGAGAGGGATCACCCCCCAAGATGCTCAAACCAGCAAACCATGAGCTGAGCTCAGCACACACATCTCGCTTTTCTCACTCCTAAGAGCTCTAAGCCCAGATTTTACTTCCATCTGCACATTCTAAAGCAGATAAATCAAATTCCCCACGCTGCATAATCTCACAAAACTGTTCCCCATAGCAAGGAAGGGATTGTCTTGTAGCACAACAAAGATCTTGAATCACAGAAAGTACAACAGAGCTTTCCCAACAATATTTTGACATTAATGTTACCTTTACTCATAAAGACACTGAAGCAAAGAAGCAGTTGCAAGAACAATAAGAAACACAAATAAAATAGGGTTTAAAGTGTAGTTCTCACTATTATTTGTAGACAGAAAGAAAAATTACCTGCACAAATGTAAGAAATATTTGCCTCATGAACACTAACACGGATGTGAAATACTGTGCTGATGGAGAAAAATCTCCTTTCTAATTAAGACAATTAAGATTACTGCATAATTGAAACAATCTCCACAAGAAAGTGAACAAGTTTCCCAGTTGCAAGGTCATGTATCATCCAAATGCAGCATAACAGTGCATGTTTCTGTACAGAGATATAAAATACAGATATTTACATAACCATTGCAGGGGTGAGAGCAGCCTTTGAAAATCTGGTGAATAAAACTTGAGACAAAGGGCATAAAACCAAGCAAGGAGAGAAGAGATGCTTGTCCTTGGAGGAAAGCAGGTGGGGGGAAGAACAATCAAACTGCTGGACAGAATTATGGAATGGGATGTCCCCAGACCTGCCAGAGTTCATTTTACTGTCCCTGCCAGCTCATCCCCTCACTCACACACGAGGCAGCAGAGCTCTCAGCCAGGCAAGCCCTGAGCAGTGCAGGGCTCCCCTCCCAGGACCCCCAGCACACACGGGCTGAGTGAGGGGGGCTGCTGTGTTCTGGGGCTTTGCTTTCTGCCTCCTCTAGAGAGGGTTCCAGGAAATGCTGTCCTGGAACACAATTCCCAGCTGAAATGGGGCAGCTGCAAACCACTGGCAGGCTGTTGCTGCTGCAGCTGCCTGCCCTGCCACAGGGCACCCAGGGTGCTGCAGCACAGCCCAGCAGGTGCAGCAGCACTCCCTGTCTCCCTCACATCAGCACCTGCAGGCAGCCAAACCATCCAGGGTGTAAACCCAGCTGTGCTCTAGGAAGCATCTGCATCCCTTCAGAGCTCCAGGATCACGTTGGCCAGGCTGGATGGGGCTCTGAGCAGCCTGGTCCTTGCCTAGAGGGATTGCAATGAGACCTCTAAGGTCTCCTCCATCCCAAATCAGTCTGTGATTAAATTAAATCAGTGCCCCTGACACAACATGGCAACAAACAAAGAAAAAAGTGCTGAGCCTTCACAGGAAGGAGGGCAGCCCTGCAGCTCCCAGCTTGCAGGGAGGGACCTGTGCCATACATACATCACATCTGGAACAGGAGTCAGGCAAGGATTTGGATAAACTCTGCACTCAGCTGGAAGCTGCTGGTGGGGGCCCAGCCAGTCCCTCTGGTTCCTTGCATCAGCCCTGAGTGAGGGAGGTGCCAGCACAGCTCCCTTCTCAAAATGACATTTTGCTGTTCCAGCAGTGATTGAGACAAACCTCTCCTCCCTCAGGGCAGCCCCCCACCATTCCCAGGACACTGCTGAACCCCCCCTCACCCAGCCCAGTTACACACTCCTCCTTTTATTGCTTCAGCCATCCCAGCTTGTGTTCCAGTGGTGCTGCAAAGGGAAAAGATGTGAAATGGGAGAGTGCTGCCCCTTGGACAGCCACAGCAAAGCTTTGCATGCAGGACCACCCTGTAAAACAAGGCACAGAGCACAGCCATGACTGCTCAGGTGTGCTGGGACACACGTGGCCTTGGAAGGCAAATTCAGCTGCTGTATCTGCCTTGGGCCTGATGTTAGCAGGGGATTGAGGTGCTGCAGATGGGGCTGTTTGCAGGCTCAGCCAGCACAATGAGGCTTCCAAGGCATGAAGAATGCCTGGTGCTGCCTCCACCTGCAGCTGTGCTGTGCTGCTCCCCTGCCCCAGTTCATGCAGAAATGTGAATCTGGGCACACAGGGAAACAACAAAGGCCTGGTGTTCCAAACCACAGCCAGAACTGCTTTCCATCCAGACTTTTTTCTTTACAAAGATGAAAGTTACTCTCAGTGAAGCTCTGCAACCACCATACTGAACAACGGGGGCACAGAGAGGCCTCGAGCAGCTCTTCCCTCCAAATCCTGAAGGGCCAGCCCTGCTCAGAGGATTCCACTCATCCATTCCTTGTCCCTGGATAACAGCCAGGGCAGATGGGAAACCTCCTGTGCACACAGAGGCCTCAATTCTGCATCTCACAAGTGCCAGGCCACCAGCACCACGGGAAACAGCCTGTGCCAGGAGAAAGGAATACAATCTCAGACTGGTAGATTGTGTTGGAAGGGACCTTAAATCCCATCCAGTGCCACCCCTGCCATGGCAGGGACACCTTCCCCTGTCCCAGGCTGCTCCCAGCCCTGTCCAGCCTGGCCTTGG
>JAYDZK010000271.1:3824316-3836734 GCA_034509185.1 Euphonia xanthogaster | reverse complement strand
TTCCCCTGTCCCAGGCTGCTCCCAGCCCTGTCCAGCCTGGCCTTGGGCACTGCCAGGGATCCAGGGGCAGCCACAGCTTCCGTGGGGGAAAGGAGCTTGTGACATCCTCTGGGGGCCTCGTGGGGGCAAGAGACAAAAAAGGCTGGGCCAAGATGCTTGGGAATCTGTGAAATCCAACACTGATCCCCTCTTCTGCTCCCAGTCAGCCACTTCCCACTCTCTGGACAGGACCCCCAGCCTGGAAGCATTTGGTCTCTGTGCTAATTAAGGCTCTCAGGCTTCCCAACATTTTCATGGAATGCCTGAGTTCTCTCACATTCATAGCCTAGCAGCAGCATCCCCTCAGGGAAGAAAACTTCAGGGGCAGCAGGGAGCAACAGCAAGGAGGAAAAAATGAAATATGGTGTCAACTTCTGGCATGGCAACCATTACACCTGGTGGATCAATCATTTAACAACAATTCCAGCCAGGATTTATCTGGAAAACTGAATCAGCCTAGAATATATCACACGTTCTGTGTTCTGCCTCACTCCACCAAAACACTGCACAGATTCCAATCAATCCAATTTTAAGAACATTTCCCTGTGAAGGGAAGTGCAATTCTCACAGCAAACAGCTCAACCTTTTATCAGCACTACTGATTTACATAATTCTTCATAGCAACCCTGCACAGCCATTGAATCATTAAGGTTCAAAAAGACCTTTAGGATGATCAAGTCCAACCTTCAAGATCAAGCAGCACCCCCACCCTGTTCTCAAGTGCCTCCTCCATATGTTTTTTGACATTTCCAGGGATGAGGACTCCACAATGCCACTTCTCACATCCCACCGCCAAACAACATATTCCTCACCCCAAAATCAAAGGCCAGCTCCCTTTAAACACACTCTGCTCAACACTAGCACGCCTTTGCCAGCATACTGTAGGAAATTCTCCTTTCCTTCTCATAGGTGTTTCTGTGGTTTTGCCTCCCTGTAGTTCAGTCTGAGTCAGTTCATAGCTCCAAACATGTTCCAAAAGCATTTTATTTAGAAAGGCCCAAATATCCATTTCATACAGCCCATTACATCAGAACACTGTAACAATTTCATCTGCTTCAGCCTGAATAAGAAATTATTCCCCACATTCTTTAACCAGAGAAGCTCATGTCAAAGAAAATAGCTTTCAGATGTTTTACAACTCTTTCATCCACAAAGGAATGCTTGGGGCTTATGAAAATATACACCTGCTCATTTGGAAACAACAAGAAAAGCAAAACTCATGCAGCAGCTCTGCCCTCCACACTGAAAAGGCAGCCAGGTACAGGGCCTGCTGCCCCAGCTGGAACAGCTGAGTGCAACCTCATCTTCAAACAGCCCCGAGCCTGAGGCTTGCCCTGCAGTAAAGCTGCTCCCCCTGGCACAGCCCCCAGGCTCTGCCAGTGCCCTCCAGCATCTCACCTGGCCCGGCAATGTAAACCCCCAGGCTCAGGCTCAGACTCCCCCCAGCTCACCTGGAAGCCCTCAGGAAATGCTGCCGTGCTCCTGGAAGTGGGACATGTCAATAATGCATGTCCCAGGATCGTTTCCATCCCTGAAACACCAGCCTGGTACCTGCCAGCCAGCCGTGACGCCCCGTGCAACATAAGCAGGTTCTTTTCACAGCAAATAAATACTCCCAGCCATCAGCAGATTTGTGTCATTAACTGAGAGAAATGCAAGAGAACAGACATTTTTCTGTGGGTCTCACAGCAAAGTAATCTTTGTTACAGGCTGCTCTCTGCAGAGGAATGATTGAGAGACCCACACTTTGCAATTTGGCACCAAGTCCAACTCCTGTTTCAGTTGACTTCAGCACAATTTGCTCTTATTTCCCACTCCAATTTGCCTTGCTGCAGACATGCAGATATTCCTCCCACAAAGGGCACAGAGCATCCCCCAGACCCAAAAATTCAAAAATTCAAATCACCTACTTGCCCTCCTGCAGCCTGGAGCCCTTCTTTCCAGGAAGATGGGGCCTCCACACAGAGAGGAGCTGCCAGTGCATCCGTGGGGAAGCACGGCACCGGGAAAATGCAGCTGCTTTCCAGGGCTTCCACCTGCTCTCCACTTCCAGCAGCAGTGGCCAAACCCCCAGACAGAGCAGCTCCAGGGTGAGCAGGGGCAGAGGAGGAGCAGCTCAGGATCAGCACTTGCAGTGCTTCAGACCCAACGTTTCTCAACCAGGGCCACGTCAAAGCTGATGTCACAGCCCAGCCTCGGTGGAAACGGAAAAACCAGGATCATTTACTCCTCTGTAACAGGAGAGCACTGCTAATGGGCTGGGGGAGGGCAGCCAGACCTTGGAGTCCCTGCAGGACCTGGGAGCTGCAGCGAGCTGCTGGGGGAGCTGGGGACAGGTCCCCAGGAGGCTCAGGGTGAGCACAGCTCGCAGACAGGGCTCTGGGCAGAGCCACCACGGGGGCATGAGCCCTGTAAGGTCACAGACCCTCTGCCAGCAGCACCATCACCATCCCCAAATCACATCCTGACATCTCTTGTGACCCCACCAACACCCTGAGCAACCCATTCCAGTGCCTGACACTCCTCTGGTGGTTTTTTTCCCCTAGTATCTGATCTGAACATCCCCTGGTGCAACCTAAAGCCATTTCCTCTCATCCTCTCACGAGACACAGCAGGAGAGCCTGACCCCACCTCACCACAACCTCCTTCCAGGCAGTTGCAGAGATCACCAGGAGCACATCCCCCAAAACCACCCAGCCAAGGTGCCAGGAGGTGCCTGGGAAGCCCAGCACAGCTGGAGAAGCCCAGCAGGACAGACATCCCCGACTTCCCGATGTGCACAGCCAGAAAAAGTCACTGCAAAATTCATCTGCATCGCTGCTGTAGCTGTTTGCTCTGGTCTTCCAAGAGACACGAGCATTTCTCAAAATAGAATGCTCAATACCACCATTCTCAAAAGCTCTTATTGATTTCTGCCCAGACTTAACAAGACACTGGACTTTGTGAAGCTGTTCCTAATTTCTTTGTCGCTACGTTGCCTTTCCCTGAGCTGTGGTCCCTCCTAACACTTGGCAGCAGCAGCAGCAGCATTTTTCTCTCTTTCTCTGAACCACATAAGAAGGTGGAATTGCTCCACATCCAGCATGGAGAAGCATGGCTCTTCCCAACTCTTTTGCAAAGGAACATCCCGAAATAGAGATGTAAGCAAGGAGAGAACTCACCAAGAATAAGCTACTTCTTTAAAAACCTGTTTTTCCCAGAACCCTCAAATGGTTTGGGTTGGAAGGAACCTTCCAGCCCATCCAGTGCCACCCCTTGCCATGGCCAGGGACACCTTCCATGGACCAGGTTGCTCCAACCTGAGCAGCTTTGGATAATTTCTAATTATTTCAAAGTCAAAGATCAGGATTTTTAATTTTTTTGGTTAAAGTTCCAAGATGAGAAGTGCAAAACACTGCACTCTGCCAGCACCCACAGTTTTATATAAACTACACCAACACAATTGGGAAAAAAGTAAATGCAATCCTAAGAACTAATTTATAAAAAAAAATAAATTAAGCCTGTATTTGAACCGTGTCTTTGAACAAATGATGCAGAAAACATGACTGACAAAGGATTTACACTGTTTTCTGCAGACTTTCTCCAGAATCTGTCCTCTAACCCAGTGCTGAGACAAGAATGTGCTTTGTGGAAAGAGAGGCTTGAACACCGTTTGGATTTCACACAAAATGTAAGAAAGGCACCAAAACCACCCAGTGCTGGAACTGGGAGCAGAGGCAGGGGAGCAGCTGGTTCTGCCTTAGCACAGACTTCATAAAACCATTTTGCTCCAGCTCCTACCTCACAAAAACCTCACAATGCGGCAGCAAAAAGTTTAAATTTAAGGTTATTTTTTTATATATATTTTCCTCCAAAACAATAGTTTAGTCACAAGAGACGTTACAGGGTAAAGTTATATCCTGCAAGGATAAATGAATCTGAAATTGCTTTTAAGGAATAAGTATTTGTCTGAGCTCAGAAAAGGCAATACATCAACAAAAGAAGGTAAGCAGCCTATTTCAGGGCATTTTACCCGGGCATTTCCTCATGGTTTATCCTCTTCCATTTTATTCTTCAATTTAGACAGCATTATTCACTGTTACTGTTAATTTAGATCCTTTTGTTTTCCTAATGTCACGGAGATAAAACGAAGGTCAGGCCAAATTCATGACTGTTTCAAAATCCAGAAATCCTGATGAAGTACCCACATCAAACTGCCTGACCAAAAAAAAACGAAGGGAATTTATCCTCATACAAAAAGATGGGATAAATTCTGCCTGTGTGCTCTTCTCAGAGATGGAACATACCAGAAAGGTGCCCCTGAAGGGAAAGAAACACCTTCTGGGGGGAAAAAAAATAAAAGGAGAACTGTTGAACTCGGCTCTTCATTTTCTTCATGGATGAAAGAAGAGATTAAAAAGATGTTCCAAATAAAAGCAGCGGATTTCTGGCATTTAAAAAACACAAAGGGAGAGGCAATGTATCAATGCCTGAGCAGCAGAACCCCAGCAGTTCATCTTCTCCTGGCTGGGGTGTTCTGTGAGTAAACAGCCAGCACAGCTGAAGGGAGAGCACAAAGAATTCCAGGGAGAAACACAACTGGAGCCCAGCAAATCGATACCTCCAGCACGCGAGCTGGGCTCCTCATTAGCCCACAGCTGATGCTAATGGCCCTTCTGATCAGGGCTTTAAAAATATGGAGAAGATTAAAAGGCTGTAAAAATGCTCAGCTCGTGGAAGCAGCAGCTGAGGGGAAGCTGAGAAGGGTCCAGCTAGCCCTGATGCCAACTGGTAAAGAGGAGGGAACTGTGGTTCCTGTATTCCTCACATTTCACATCCAAGCTTCCATGCCCTTCCTGCCTCACATTTCACAGCCAAGCTTCCATGTTTCCATGCAACAAAACCTCTTCAGCACAGGATTTCCCCATTTTCCATGAAAGCCAATCCACTCCTGCATGCCCATGGAACACGCAGCCCTCTGGCAGCTCTGATTTGAGCAGAACCAAAGCTAAAAGTGGCTCCCTGGCTTTGAGGAGGCTCTGGATGGAATTTAAGCACTCACAAGTGGATATAGCTGTAAAAACTGGTGAAATGGGAAGTCCTGTTGGAGCTCCCATTGCTCCTCCACACTGTGGGCAAGACTCTGCCCCCTTTCCAAGGTCTCCAGACAGCTCAGCAAGGCAGAGCATCATCCACCCTCATCCTTCCCTGAGGGCTTTACAGCCTAATCCCAGGTTTCCAGCTCCTTCCCAGATGCTTGAGCCCCACAGCCTCATCCAAATCCACACCACCAGCAAGCAGCACGTTACTCCTAACCCTGCACAACTCCTCCTGCTAAAAGCACCGAGGGGTCCACGGATAACGCCGCAGAAACTGCCACCAATTGGTGGCTGAAAGCCTTTTCCCCAGCCCTCCAGAAGGCTGGAATAGTTGTAGCCAGCCTGGAGAACACAAGCAATTGATGACAGCGCTGGCTCCCTGCTGCAGTGCCTCTCACTGCTTCCAGCAGGATGTTAACTCCAGGAAAGGAGCAGTGGGAACAGGAAACCCTGTTGCTACAGGTGTGAATGTCATGTAAATGTCAAAGCTCCTGTTAGGATTTGATCAGGAGGCTGAGTGAAAGGGAGAGAGCGTTTCTGTGAGTAAACCTGCACATTAACAAGGGTTTCAGCCTGTCTGCTCACAACGGGACCTCAGTGATGGATTTCCTTATTCTGAATTTCCTGTGTAATATTAAGCTGCAATTGATTTCACTGAAACATCATATAAAGCAATACAAGAACTGCAAGCAAATGTTGGTTGACAAGATGGAACTACATCAGTCTTAAAATTAAATTTTTTGTGTGCCTTTTCTACAGCTGCACTTCACTTGAAAAATTCATTTATTTTGCATTACAAATAAATGCCCCTCTACTTGGAAAGACCTGGAGCAGGTGCATTCATTCACCTGTACCAGGGGACAGAAGGTGGTTTCCCAGGAAATCCCAAAAAGCAGAACTCCAGCAGACACTATAGGGACACAGATAATTGCAATGAACCAATCTCCAAAGCTTTTGTTTTGGAAAGGAACTGGTTTTTCCATTATTCCGCAGTCCCACTGGGCACATTTCTCATTTCTTGGTGAACCTCAGGAAGGAGAAGCTCCTGCCTCAGGGTCTCTCTCCCTCAGTTCTGCCCTTTCAGGACCCTGGACACCTCCCAGACCGCTCCAAGCGTTCCAGCAGCGAGCTGAAAACGTTCCTGACGCGGGGAAAGAGACGCCCATCCACGGAGAGGGGAGCAGGGCATAGAGTGGATTTCAGGAAGGAATTGCTGGTGATGAGGCCCTGGCACAGCTGGGGCTGCCCCTGCATCCCTGGCAGTGCCCAAGGCCAGGCTGGACAGGGCTGGGAGCACCTGGGACAGGGGAAGGTGTCCCTGCCCATGGCAGGGGTGGCACTGGGTGGGATTTAAGGTCTCTCCCAACCCACACCAGCCTGGGATTCCATGAACTGTAGTTGTTGGTTTTAACACCAAATTTAAAAACTTGCTTCACTCTCAAACACGCAGCCTGAAGAACTCTACAGCACCATTCGGGGTACCCAATGCAAATTTAGTGTTTGAAAATTATCCAGCTACATGAGACTTTCTCTTCAGCTTGACATGTCCCCACCAAACCACCACCTCCTCTCAGCCCACAGGAATTATCTCTGGCACAACCAATGCCAGCCTTATTTCAGCTCAAAATTAATTTCAAACCAGTCCAACCACTGCCCTGAACTGATCCCTTTCCACCCAAAAAGTCCCTGCTTTCATCAGATGTGCATGGCTCAAGAGACTCAGCTCACTTCGCAGCAGCCTTGGCACCACAGTTACCTGCTGTGCCACCAAACAACCTGCCCACTTCTTCCACAGGAGTTACACAAGGATATCCTTGGAAAAGAACTTGGAATTTCACGCCCTCAATGACATCCTCTGTGGCTGGCAGCCCAAGCCATAAACTTGTCACAATCCTGAAAATTGTGGGAGGGCAAGAGGACATAACATCCATATTTCTGATCGATGAATCCCTTTGGTTTGAGACTCCTTTCAGAGTGGGATTTTTTTATTATTATTATTTTTTTTGTAATCTGCCTTCAAAGATATTAGAATAGGAACATTGTCAAAGACTCTTTAGAAAGGACTCACTACTCTTACTGAGATGGCTCCTCAAAATGCTTTACCAGGAGGGTTTTTCTCCTTGCGTCTTTCCCAAACTGCTCCCAGAAATCTTTCCACCAGCTTTAATCAGTCAGCTTTGCCTTTTTGCCTCACTTTTTTCTCTCAATACCTCAAATGGTTTGTTCGGGTTAGAAAATGAAGTGTATGAACTAAATTAAAAAAAAAATAATAAGGGAGCACTTCAGTGGCAGAAAACAGCTGCAGCCTTTGTGGCTCTTCCCTTTGAACCTCCCTCTGTTGCTCTTTTTTCCCTGCCCTTCAGACTGCACTATTCCAGGGAATGGATTTGAACCAGAGCTGGTTTTTTCTGTGTCGCAGGGCATTGTTTGATGACAGACAAAACAGGCTGGGGAAGGACAGCAGTCCATGGCCCTTCCTCAGGCAATCACCCAGGCAAGCTTGGATTGTTTGAAGCTCCAAGGAAAACTGGGAGAAAGCCCAGCACTCCTCTGTTCCCCTTCAGGCTGAGATTGCAATCTTGAGGCACTGATGCAAACTCCTACTGGAGCATCATTTCCCAGAGGTTGTTCCCAGTATGAGCCAGCACAGCCCGGGCAAGGCTTTCATCCACAGGGTGGGAGAGCCTGACTGGCACCTGGCTCAGCCCAGCTCTGCTGTCCCTGCAGCTGCAGCTTCCTGACTGAGGTTCACCACCCCTCTGTCCAGGCCTCTAATTGCTCTCCAAAGCCCCTGCAAGAGCTTCCCAGCAGAGACAAAGTTCCTCTGATGCAGCCCAAACTGACAAACAACCAACAATTAACACCTTCCCTGCCTTTCCCAGACAGGCAGAGAGCAGAGGGGCTCCCTGACTCACCCCAGTTCAGCAGGGCTGGGGTTTGCTGCACCCTGGAACCTCTAAGGCAGCTCCTTAACATTTTGTGGCTGCTCCTGGATCCCTGGAAGTGTCCAAGGCCAGGCTGGATGGGGTTTGGAGCGACCTGGGATAGTGGAAGATATCCCTGCCCACGGCACAGGGTGGGTCTGGATGGGCTTTAAGGTCTCTTCCAGACCATTTTGGGATTCTGGGATTAACCAAGTGTGAGACATAGCTCCTCACTTTTCATAGTTTAGGAAGGTTTGTTAAACCTTACCAAAAATGCAACAGAAGACTGAATAAAGAAAACGCTGGGAGCAAAAGGTTTTCCCCACCATGTGCTCAGCCCTCTCCCAATGGAGGTTTCCTTTTTTTAACCCTTCCCAAAGTTCTGTCCATCAACCCCTGCTTGGCTGTCCAGTGGTGATCCCTTCCTCAAATCCTGACTGGAGGTGAGATGGGGCCCCAGTGACAGCCAGCCCTCCCAGGTGCCCCAACCCAGCTGGCCCTTGATAACCACCCAAGGGGGTCCAACATAACTATAAATCTATAAAACTTTCCTTAACCCCTAGACATGATATTTCCCCATTAATTGAGAGATTCAATCATCACATCACTCATCTATCACACAAGGATTGAGGTCAATCCCACTGACAAGGTCGAATTTCTGCCAACAGAGGAATTCTCTCCTTCTCCCTGCTGGCTGTCCCTTCCCAGGTGAATCCAGGGAGAGCAGCCTTGTCCCTGCCCCACACAGAGCTCTGTGTTTTGGGTGCACAGAGGGGACATCAGGAGTTCAGATCACTAGATTTATATGTACAGAACAGACACTCTTAGGTGACTTTAGCTCTTCCTTCAGAGGTTTGCCACCAGCCATCAGAATTATTTGTTCCACCTTCTTTGGAGCTACAGCTTGATACAAAAGTCCAGCCAGACATGCAGCAGCCCAAGAGCAGCCTGCCATCCTAACCCTAACAGCTCAGGAGCAGCCCAGGCCACTGCCAGGGGATCACACCCCCTGCCTGAAGTGCCAGAAACAAACCACTTCCCAGTGCTGCTGAGCTAGTCCTGACTGCCAGGTCTCTTTAATGAATCACCTAAGCAGGAAAAGCTGCAGGAGCATCTCCTCTCCCAGAAGCCTGCTCTGCTGGGCTTGCACAAGCTCTTTAGGCACTCAGTGTCTCTTCCCCCAAAAGACTTCACATCAACAAATGCATCACATAGAATCCTCTGGTAGCAGCAAAATTAATATATACCTGCAAGGCACTTCTTCTCCCTTCATCAATCAGTTGATTAGTTATTTTTAATTAAAACAGCAAGCTCTGATTGCAGGATTTTGAGCAATAATCCTTGCCACTTTAACTACTGTTTTCTGTGGTTCAGACTCTGAATTTATAAACTATTAATAGGACAGAGCAAGCAAACTTGGGTTTAATTCTCAAGCAGCATTTTGGTTTGATCCAGATTTCAAGCTTCCACTATTCAGTTATTCCCCAGCATGTTTCAAGTACCAAGAAGTAAATAATAATTGGCTAACAGATCAGTTTTCAGCTGTGCACTCTGAGTTTAAGAGAAAAACAGCTGGTTCACACACAAAAAGCCCCAATGCTTCATTTTGCCAGAAGTCTGTTAAGCTTACTTGAAGCTTGGAAGAAGAAGATCCAAAAAGAACCTTCACGGGTAAAAAAGTTCTTTTTGACAAACCAAAGGCTTTGTATCAGACTTGCTGTTAAAATTGAACTAAGAGCAGATTTTATTTTGCTGTTTTCAGATTTTGCTGCTTGGCTGGACAGAGGCCCATATGCAGACACAAATACAAAGATAAAACCAAACAGTAAAAACGAATGCTACAGTTCATGTTATTTTCCTGTTTGAGAGCATTTGGACTAAGGCTGGATTGCTACCAGAAATTTACTAGAGCCATGGAAGGAAAAGTGCAAAGCTACTGGTTTCATTTCCTTCAGCTGCTTGCTAACCAGGAGCAGAGTTTTAACAACTCCTGTCCCTCGTTTGAAGCTGTTAACAATGTACCTAAATCTCAGGGTTCGGGGTAAATCTCCATGGATTTCAGGCTGCTAAGGCATGGGAAGAAGAAAAGGAGCAGCCAACGGGGGAGACCATTTTTCAAGGATGTCCCAGCAAGTAAAAATGTGGTTCCTGAAGCATCCAGGAGCAATACATCTTATGGAAGTTTAGTTTGTAAATTGAGGGAAAATAACTCAAGCCAAGTTCTAACTCCTGTCTGATGTCCATGTCCTTCTGTCAGCCCTGGCAAAGCTCTGTATCCCTGGATCAGTCTTTTGCACAGCTGACAGGATGCTTCATTGGTGAGGGATGAGTGATAAGCATGGTCTCACAAAGCTGGCTGAACCTCTTCATCTGCAGAGTGCACACCAAGCTAGTACTCGCTTTTGAAGGTGTTTAGCAGGTTGCTCTACCAACCATTCCCATTTTGCCAGAGGAATTAGATACTCCAAAACTTTTCCAGATATGAGAACACACTGCCATTGGGAAGTTACAGAAAAAGCAGGATGTGAAAGGCTGCACGTGAAACTGAATAAAAACAAGAGCAAGACTGATGTAAGTGTCCCTTCACCTGTCCACGGTCATTCCCTTGAAGATTAAGCACGTGCCACCTACAGACACTGAGGGTGACACAGGGGATCCAGCTGAAGCAAGAGGGGAGAGCCAGCAGTCCCCAATTTGGGTCACTTGGGTCCCCAACCTGCCTCAAATTTCCCAAAGCTTTGGCAGACCAGAAAGTTGTAAGCAGGGTGGGCTCCCGTGCCGCTGCTGCAGGTGACAAGGCTGTCACCCCTGCAGCAGTGCCAGCCCCTTCAGGGCACCGGGAAAAGCATCCTGGCTCCCGTTCCTGCCCCGTGCAGACCGGGCTCTGCTGCCAGGCAGGAGGAGATCACACCTCGCAGGGAGAACTGAATTTGGAAAAGTTACACGGCAGGAACAGTTTGCATTCATCCCCAGCTTGCTACGTGGGATCTCGAGAACATTTGCTTTACCACTCCAGCTACACAGTCTGATTTTATTTTTAAATGTCTCTTTTTTCCCCAGCTTCCACTCATCAGAGAGCAAAACTGTTCTCAGCCGAAGTGAGAAACGTATTTGCTTAACACGCAGACAGCCCAAAGAGCAGTCTGAGAAATTTATATGTCACGAACCTCCTCCCGTGGGGGGGTGGGTGGGAACAGACACGGAAATGTTCCCACCTTAACTTTTGATGCTGGGAGTGGGAGCAGCCCACCTTGCGAACACAGGGGCTTCCCCCCACACCTCGGCGGGGCCCAAATGAGTCAACGCGAATTGATTTGCATCCAAAAACCCCTCCGGCTACCACACCCCTCCCTCCGAATTAACATCCAATCCTCATTAATGGCCACTGCCGAAACACGCAGAGGGGATGGGAAGGCGGCACCTGCCTCATCCCCGTGCCCCCGGATGGCACCACCCACACCTCGGTGCTGCTCTTCCCAAGGTAATCCCAGCGCTCAGGCTCCAGCCCCCACGGCTGACCTCACCGTACATCCCTCAAGTTCGCACAACATTCCAAGCACAGGGCTCGCATCAGCCGCAGGGATGGATAAAATCCCTGGGGTGTGTAAAAGGTTGGCAGCAGAGTCGCGTCACCTACCAGGAGCCGGGCACCGGGGTTGCCCTGCTGGTTCCTGCTATAATCCCACTCCCAAAGCGTTACCGAGGCTCCCCGAGCCCGAGAAGGTGGCTCTCCGCAGCTTTGCGGCTGCAAGGCGAGGAGCTTCCCGTCTCCCCTCCGCAGGACTCCCCCGATGCCTGAAGCGCTGAGGCGCTCGGGAAAAGGCAGCGGGGAAGGCACCCAGCCCCACTCCGCTTCCCCCAGAGGAGCTCGGAAATGAGCTGGAGCAGCAGGCTCTCCCGCGCCAAGTATCACAGGAGCGGAATACTAACGGGCTCCTTTCTTTTCCCCATTACCATATGCAGATATTAAAGTCTGAGCGCTGCATTTCTGCCGCTACTGGCCCTCGCAAATTAACCCTGCATCTCAAAGCGACACCACGGTAGCTGAGGTCACCGTCTCCCCTCTGCTTCGCGACAGGGACCGACGGGGAAGGGGAGGAAGAGATGGGTGTCTGTCGTCGCCGGAGGAGGCTCTCCCAGCTCCGGCCGCGAAGCCCTGCCCTCGCCCCAGCAGGGTGGGAGCCGAGGCAGCCCGAGGAGCCGCGGCAGGGCAGCTCCAGCATCCCCCCCACCTGCGCATCCCTCCCGTCGCCCCCGACTTACCCCCTTCCGCCGGGAAACTTTCGGCCGCGCCGGGCAGCGGGACGGGCCGGGGGCCGCCGCCCTGTGGCAGCGAGGCCCGGGGGCTCCGTGCGGGCTCCGTGCGGGCTCGGGGGC
>JAYDZK010000271.1:3766638-3818252 GCA_034509185.1 Euphonia xanthogaster | reverse complement strand
GGACTTGTGCAGAGCCACAAGGGCCCCCTGAGCCTCCTTTGCTCCAGGCTGAGCCCCTGCCCAGCTCCCTCAGCCCCATTCCCTCCCCTCCAGCCCCTCCAGGGCTCTCTGGCTGGGGGGTCCCAGAACTGGCAGAGGATTTGAGGTCTCTCCCCAGTGCCCAGAGATGCTGCATTCCAAGGTGACACCGTGGCTGGCCTTTCACAACTTGTGAGTGCCTGACCCTGCGACTGAAGGAACTCAATAGAAGCAAAGAGGAGAGGGCTGCTGCACTCCAGTCTTTTCCTCACGTGAGAACAGGGGGAAAGGGAAATCCCAGCAGTTCCCAGTCACCTTCCAGCAGCTGTGCTCAGACCACACAGGAAACTGCATCTCCTGCCAAAGAGAGGAGACCTTGATCTCGACTGGGAAGTGGAGCACTGAGGGTAATTTTGTTCCCTTGCAAGAACTGATGAGATGATATTGCACTACAAGCCCAGTGTAGCCCAAAGCCTTTCTCAGTGTTCCCTGAGGAGCCCGTGTCCCTGGCAGTGCCACCTGCCCATGGTGGCACAGTGTGCCAGGCTGCAGCGTTTCTGCTTTGACAAACTGCCAGCGTTTCGCTGAGAAATCGAGTGCTAAAAAGGGAAATGAGCAAGTTTACATCCCAGCCAAAGCTGAGCAGGATTTCACAGAGTAAGAAGTGCTTTTCTCTGGTTCTGGAGGTGTTTTTCCCTGCCAAGTTCCAAAGACTCGGAAAACAACGTAGGTGCTTCAGCCTCTGAAAAACATGCTATGAGTCTCTTCCTAGGGTAAATCCTAATAATGTGGAATAAACACACTCTGCTCAGAAAGCAGCACTGCTTGAAGCAGAAAATGAGACTGGATAATGGCAAACATAAAGCCTTTTGTACCAGGAAGAACATATCTGTGACTCTTAACAAGCACAGCACGCAGCTCAGCTTTTCCAATGAGGGCTTTGGAAAGATGAAGGGTTTGGGAAGCTCATCTCACATGGGATGCACCTCTCTCAGAGCTTCTGATCCCTGTCCCAGAAAAGGGGATTTTTGGCAATCTGTTTTGCTGTTTCCCTCATAAGGTTGTTTACAAATGGGTGTCTTCTTCATTAGCCAAACATGTGAAATGTTTTGATTAAAGGACCAACCAGGGCCACCTGTGGCAAAATAAGGCATAAAAAGGGAGAGGATCAACTAAATGAGGCTCTTGCTTTCTGATATGGCTCTGTGTCATCTCTCAGTGGTGACACAGCTATAAAAGGTCCACCAGATACAGGACAAGTCTTTGAGATGGACAAATGGGCATCCTATTTAAGTGGAAATGGTTTCCAGAAATATCCCACTGAAGACCTCATCAAAGCCACTTTGCCAGGAGCTGTGAATGTCACACAACAACTCCGAGGCAGCTGCTGAGGACAGGAGGGGGACACTGCCTTAGCCACGGGCAGAGGCAGCAGAGGAACCACAGTACAATTATTGCAAATGGATTCCTGCCAGCCTGGGCAGTTAAAAACCTTCACTCCAAGCAAAGTGAAACATTTAATGGTCCAAATGGTGAGTGCTGCTCCTCTGGAGCCTCTTCCCATAGCCTGAGGGAGAAGAGCAGCCATTGGTACTTATCACATCCCTCCCAAACATGCCAGCTCCTCCAGTCCTCTCCAGCCATTCTTTACCCACTTCCGTAATTCCATCCCAGTTTTTAAGTGCTGACCACCCTTGGCACTGGAAGCACAACCCATGGCATTTTCCCATCAGAGGCTGATGCTCAGTTTGATGCTAATCTGTGTTTGCATCAGCGCTGAACAAGCAACAGTCTCCCTGAAGTTACTCTTGATTTATGTGGGCACCACAGAGATAAGAGCCCAAACCAGAAATCTAACCAGGCCGTTTATCTTTCTTAATCACAGAAACACAGATGGGATTTTAGGTGGAGACAACAATTTAAACAATGATTTAATTTTTGAAACTAGTTTTAACTGCAGGAAGAACCTTTTATCATCACCATTGCTGACTGACTGTGTCCCTGAAGGACCTTTACTCAGGAATCTCCTTAAACTAAACTCATTGTCATTGTCCCTAAGGCCTGGCAGGTGTATTTGTGTCACTTGGGTATTTGCAGCAGGAGAAGATGGATTTTCAATGCTGAGATTGACCTCTGAAGAGTTATATGAGGTATTGATGGGTTACAAAGCTGCACTGACCAAAAGAATTGAGCAAATCCTGCCTAACTCAAGTGTTAGTGTCTTGCCAATCCAGTGAAGTGTTTGGACAAGCTCAATTTGAATCATCAGCTCATCCTGTCTCAGGTAAGCTTGGACTGGCAGAAACTGTTAGGGAACAGCTGTTCCCATGCATTTCTTTTATGGACAAATTAGCTGGAAAATCTGCCTCTGTTTAGCACAGAGAGGAAAATATTTACACAGAGCTTGGGGCCTTCTGTGCCTCCCAGGGCTTAGGAGCCCAGAAGTGCAGTGCAAGCTGTCCTCTCTTTATCCACCTCCATGCATCATCTCCATCTAAACATGTGCTGGTGGGGAGGGCAGCTCTTTTTTTATGTGTTTGCCATGAAATCGCACTGAATACCTTGAATTTCAGCCTTAGCAAGACATTACATGACTGATTAAACCCAGCAAGGTAGTGTAATTATTGTCATAATTTCTGGTCACTCCCCATTAAAGAAAGAGCAGGAAATGATACAGCAGTGAAACTAATCACAGCTATAATGAAGGAAGAATGGCAGGCTGGAAACACTGAGCTAAAAGAAGAGGCAGATACAGGCAAAACAAAGACACACGAGCTAATGAATGACATGAAAACAGAATGAGTCACTACAAGACATCATTCTTGCAGCAAGGGATGTCTGGAAGCAATTCACGTGAAAGTGGGATGAGAGATGAGAGAATGGAATGAATTTTATACAACAAAATTATCCTGGAGATCTCAGAGCTGAAAGACATTCCTGAAAAAAAGCTGGCCAGTTCTTCTGCTCAGGTCACCTTTCCATGGAAAGCAGTCACACGAGCTCACAATAAAACTGCAAACATGAGGACACACTCCTGCAGGCTCCAGGAGGAAATAACCCAGGTGGAGAATGGAGAAATGACCCAGAACAGGGTTTTCTGCATCACTCTTAAAGGCATCTGAGCCAGCAAAGTGCCTGGGACAGGCTGCTGGGCAAGTGGGAGTTTGGTGGAATCACAATTCCCAAACTTTTGATAAGTTGAGCCCAAAATGAGAAGCATGATATAAAAGCAGGGATATCCACTGGGAAACTTCCCCCTGCCATTTGTCATGCTTCATGGGTAAAGCATGCTATCAAACTCAAAGCATGAATTACACTTCATGGGTAAACTGAATTTCTTTGTGAAATCCAGCAGAACATTTACACTGTGCCAATGAAACATCCCCCACTGCAATGCTGGAGGAGGAGCACAGCCCAAAATAAAGTAGGGTAATTGGGAAGGACCACTCAAAATCAGAAAAACAAACTGAAAAGTCAATTTAAAAAACCCAAAACACAATAGGGATTCAAAATTTAGAGAAATGTGTTATCATCAAAAGTGCAGCCCTTCCTGGGGCACCTCCAGGGATGGGCACTGCAGAGCTGCCTGGGCAGCCCCTGCCAAGGCCTGGGCACCCTTTCCATGCAGGAATTCCTGCTGCTGCCCAAGCTGAGCCTCCCCTGGCCCAGCCTGAGCCCCTTTCCCCTGCATTCCCTGAGATAACCCCCGATACCTTTCCCAATCCCTTCAGCCACTGGAAAGCCACAAACAGGTCACCCCAAAGCTTTTCTTCTCCAGGTTGAACAATCCCAGTTTTCCCAGCATTTCTGCACAGCAGAGCTGCTCCACCCCTCTGCTCATCTGGACTTGCTCCAACAGGTCCATCCATGTCCTTCCCGTGCTGGGGACTTCAGTGCTAAAGGAGCAATGTCATTTTGAAATGGAAACCTGCCACTGTTGGTTTATTTTTAACACATCACCCTCACAGGGAACACCTGTAAGCAGCAGAAAATGGACTGAAGAAGTGAAGTCTGTAAGAGAAAAGGAAAGAGTAACAAAAAAAAAAAGGACTAAGCCTGTGAACATGAAACCAGGGATTATTAAGAGCCATCCTTTATTCACAGAGGCTTTTAAGACTGAAGGTCCAAGGCAGTAACTTAGCCCATTTTAAAGCTGTCTATTCCAATGGGTATTGCAGTAAATTACTGCAATTTCAAAATACAATGTATGCACCTACCTATATGATCACTCATAAAATGTTGTATTCTAACCTAAACCAAATTTATCAAATTTTATTAGGCCATAAATATAGGCATAATTATGTTTATAAATTACTTAGCTCATTTTTTCAGAAAAAAAAATTATTCAGGACATGCAGTATAGTGGGATATCATTCAAAAGCAGCAAGGCTATAGCAACGTGTGTTTCTGGCAAAATACAATAAAAATGTATAGACAGGGAAATAAAACTCTTGCAGTTGCTATTAATGTTCTTCCCTCTACATTGACTATCAATCATCAGGGTATTAACATCACTCAAAAAATGGCATCCTGTGGGAAAATTATGATAATTCATTCTGTAATCCATATTCCTCTGAACACATGAAAAAAAAAAAAAAAAAAGGCACCAATTTTGGGTTCCCTCCCCCCTGCCTAGAAAATCTGATGGGTTATTTTCAGGAGGAAAATCTATAGTGCCTTGAAAATGTGTAACTAAAATCACACTGAATGAATAATCCCCCATTGATGTGGAACCCCAGGACACGTTCCCGAGTTTCACAAATGGATTTGCTAAGTACTTGCCTTACAGGAATCATTTCCAGCTCCTCAGGGGAGAGAGACAGTGAAAGTTTACTACACACAACAGCAAAAAGCAGGAGTTGGTGAGGAGCTGGAAAAATCCCTTCGCCAGGATTTCTTCTCCTGGGAAGCTGAGACGCCTCAGAGAAAAGGAAAGCAATAATTATCTGATTGCTTCTCCTGTGTTTGGCTGCTCTGGAATGTGGTTTGGACATTGTTTACCAACTGGTCATTGTTGGATTGGTTTCATGGGAATTGTTTTAATTTAATGACCAATCTCAGCCAGCTGTGTCAGGCTCTGGGCAGTCACAGGTTTTCATTGGTATCTCATTAAGCCTTCTGTAAATATCCTTTCTGCATTCTTTAGTTTGGTATAGTTTAGTATTCTGTCATATAATTTAGTATAATAAAGTAATAAATCAGCCCTCTGGGAATGTGGAGTCAGATTCATCATTCCCTCCTGCTACGGGGCACCCCACCAGTACAACATTCCATGGCCCCACTGCTGCTAAACTCCAGAACATCTCCAGCAATGCCCCAATTTCAGAGCTGGAGAAGGGGAAGGGGACAGCAGCCCCTTTGGGTTTGGGATGAGTGGAGCCTGGCCCATGGATCCCCAGGTTCAGCATCCTGACAGTGAGCTGGAGATGGGGCAGAGCTGGGAAAGGAACAAAGGGATCCCACGGATAGCTGATCTAAATCTGCTCACTGACACAGCTGGGCTGGAGACCCTGGCTGACTGCAGAAACCCAGATCCACTTTTTGATCTCCTAATAAACCCTTCCTGGGAAGATCTTCTAGTAAGCCCCTTCCTGGGGTGTGTGGAATTCCTCCCTGGAGTGAGGATATCCCTCAAGGCTACTCCTGCAGGCTGAGCCAAAAAAATGTGCCCACACTCCCAGGTCTGGGTGAGTGACATCAATCTCTACCTAATAATTGTTTTTGTTGGCTTTAGTATCATTTTGTCAATATTGTCTTAACAATAGTGCACTTATAGTTATAGCTCCTGTACTGTGCAGTGAATTATTCTGATTAACATCTTTTCTTCTAATCATTATCATAACATATAATACTTATATTTTTTCCTTTAAAAAGGAGAATTTTTCAATTGGCTGTAATACAAGCACTGGAGTACCTGGCTAATGGCTGCAATTCTAAATGACTGTACACATGTAGCATCATCATGAACAAGCAAATATTGATTCTCAGAGAATAGAAACAGTTCAATAAAGTATTCTTCAGCATCAGTAATAAGGCATTTCCAATAAAAATTCATTATTTTAAGGATAATTTACTAAATTTATACTTGCTTATTTGAAGCTCGCTTGGCAATTTGCTTCCCAAGCAGCAAAATTAGACAAAGTTAATTTTTATTAGAGTAATGTCAACCAGTATCAGAAAACTTAGATCAGATGGGTTTTTGGCAGTCAAAACCCTCCTTTGAGAAACGATAAAGAACAAACATATTCTGGCAGATGGGACTACAACATCTCCCACGGGCAGAATTTGGGCACTTTTTGTGAGGTTAAACATTCAGTGTTTCAAACAAGAGTAAATTATTTCCCTGTGTGTTCCTTTTGCCTGCCACCCACCCACATCCCTCACTATAAACAGCAGAAGCATGCAGGGGGGGTGGTGGTGCAGAGAGAGCCACACGCAATTTCCACACACATTCCCAGCAAAAGGATCCAGGAAATCTCCCAGAAAAACCTTTCCTGGAAGACTTTGGTGGACAGAGGGATAACAGGGGACACTGTGGCACAGGTGGGGTCCCGAGGCAGAGAGGTGGCTGTGCAAGGAGGGGATGTTGTGCAAGCTCAGAGAGACAAAGGAATGCTCCAGAGCCCAGGGTATTGTCCAGAAAGAAATCCCAGGGAAGTTTTGAAATGCCATCACAGCCACAGAATCACACAATCATCAAGGGAGGGAGAGACCTTCCAGATCATGCAGTGCAGCCCTGCCAGGGGACCCCTAAACCACATCACCCACAGAGGTCCATACTTCTGGCTAAAAATCCACAAAATCACACAGCAGAAGGAACTCACACAGATTCCTCCCAGAATTAAACAGCACATGCATGTATCACACAGAAATATTAAAAAATGACATTTTCAGATGGGAAGCTCATTTCTGTCAATGAGAAGCATCTTCCAGAATCCATGACAGCTTCTCCCTTTCTGTTGGAGCTCTGTCCTTAACTGTGCTATCAACCTCAAGGAAATTCAAGTTACAACTCTTCTGTTCATCCGGGAATATGAACTTCCAAATTACAACCTTCCTCCCCAAAACCAACCCTCCCTCACTCGAGGTAAGATATTTTACTGGGAATGGCAGAAAGCCTCCAAGCCCACAGCCCTTGTTGATGAACCATTCTAAAGAACAAACTGTGCCCAGGGAATAAAAGAACATTCCAGGAGCCTGTCACTTACAGATGGTGGCAGGGATTGCTGTTGCCTCTGTGTGTTATGATTTATTGTTTCATCACTTAGCACTGGCAGCTCCTGGAAGGCAGAAACGTTTAAGGGCACAGGTTCACTTGTACACTGCTGCCAAACACTTCTTACACTGCTACAGCTTCTGTTAAATGTGTAAATCCTTTCCAGCTTGTAAATGTCAGGACTTTAGGACTGACTCCTGTACTACAGGCTGGGAAAAGTATCAGCTGCATCCCTAAGTGGCAAAATTAAAACCTTGTCATTCACTAGGTGATAGATAAAACACATCAACTATTAATTTCATTATATAATATAATAATGTGATGTCATTTTTTTTCTTAAAACCTGAACAGAGGCAATTCTGAGAAGGGAAAGCCTGCAGAGCTTGCAGCAATCAGTGTGGAACTCCTCTGGAGTTCATTGGTGCTGCACTGAGCTGGATGCAGTGAATGGAGCAGGAACACGTGAGCAGCCTTGAACACTGTCTGTGAATCCCCTCCTGGAGATTAAGGCCACACATAAAATTTAAGGACAACTGCGTTAGCAAGCAAATAATAAGCCAGAGTCAATTTTAAAGGCCTTTCATTTGGAGTGCAGCAGCAGCCCCAGGGCAGAGATGTGGCTGAGAGCACAGGAGCTGCCATTCCACACACACCTGCACTCCCAGGATGGGAAAAAAGCTCTGATGAAAGCAGGAACTTCTCAAGCAGGAAGGGAAGGTGGAGGAAGCCCCTTGCCATTGCTCAAGCCCTGCTGGGGAGAAGGGTGTTAAACTCACACTTGTCAAAAGCTGGGTGGATGACACAGAGCCTTCTTCTTCATAAACAAGCAGGTTGACACTCCTTGGTCACCTTCAAACCCTAAAATATCCTTCTGCCTCACAGTTTAAACACAGCTTCTCAACTGTTGCCATGACAGAACACTCACAGTTGATCATCCTGTGTGTGCCTTGATCTGGTTTTGGTCTCAGGCAGACGCTGTGACTCACAGCTCCCAGGATGGGCTAGCTCAGAAGAGCCCAGGCACAGAGCTCCAGCCATGGCACACGGCCAGGAAAAGGGAATTCAGCACCTGCCCAAGGCACAGCTGAAGCCTCAGCCAGCTCTAGCAAAGGTGTTTACACTTCCCAACCTTCCCAAAGCAGAACAACTGAGCAGGAGCCTTGGCACTCACAATGGGTTCAGTGCAGACAAGTTTTGCTGGCAAGTTCCACACTCCCTCCCCCTGTGTCAACCACAAGGAATGTGTTTCCAGCAAAAGAAACCCAGAAACTTGCCTTGATTACATAAGCAAAACTGTCACCCAGGCTTAAATACCATCACCCAAAATAAACAGTGCCAGGAAGCAAGCCCCTGGTGAGCTCCTGGAGGCCCTGGGATCACTGAGTTTATGATCAAGTGTCACAGCTGGGGCAGCTTTAAAACTGCTGCATTATTCAGTCTCACAGGAGGCTGTCTCACAACACGTGTGACAAACCAGTCTGTCAGTGACACAAAGCCCAGCTCTCACCAGAGAGTGCCCCAAAGGTGTGACAACACAGAAATAAATAAATCTGCATCAGTCCTGCTGGTCAGCATGTATTGTATGGGCAGATCCCTAAATGGGGTAAGGGACACCAAACCTGCTCTGCCTAATGAGCCACAAGGCAGAAATGCAAGAGGGATTGAGGAGGGTGTGGAGATATTGAGCCTCCCGTGGCTGAACAGCTCCTGCTGTGCTGGGCAGGGGCTCAGCCTGGAGCAAAGGAGGCTCAGGGGACCCTGTGGCTCTGCACAAGGGGAAAGGGGCTCAGGCTGGGCCAGGGGAGGCTCAGCTTGGGCAGCAGCAGGAATTCCTGCATGGAAAGGGGGCTCAGGCCTTGGCAGGGGCTGCCCAGGCAGCTCTGCAGTGCCCATCCCTGGAGGTGCCCCAGGAAGGGCTGGAGGGGGCACTCAATCCCAAAAAAAACCTCAAACCTTGATCTCAGGGTGGGACAGTACAGAATTCCTCATGCCAATGGTTCAGAAAGATAAAAGCAAACAAACAAAACAACAACAACAAAAAACAAACAAACAAAAAAAAAAACAACCAAAAAAAAAAAAGAAAAAAAACCAAAAAGCTCCTTGTGTTTTCCTATGGGAAGGGAGTCAGAGGAGAGATTTAAACCAGGCAAGGAGGTGAAGCCAATGACAGGTGGTGCTGATAAATCTTATTGGGAGATAACTGATGATCTGTTATCTACCATTTACATTTCCGAGGTAATTTCTTTCTAAGAAAACAAAATGTTCCAGAAGCAGAATAAATATCGTGAGCCACTCATTAGTGACACAAACTCAAACAGATGTCTTATCTCTAATTAACACATAGCCTCTGAAATTATTCACATGTGCTCCTTCCTGGGACTGTTTTCAAAGAACAGGTGAATGATGTCTCAGATTAAACAGTTTCACATAAAATCCTCTTCCTTTCTGTACTCTCAGGCACACTCACCAGCTCCTCTTTATACTGGCAAATCAATCAAAATCAATTAAATGCTTATAAAATCTTAACCTTGACACAAACATATTGAAGAACTTGACTAAAAAACCCAATTTGCATAATTCTCGTCATAGAAATAAGTTAATAATAGCACAGAACAGAGAACCTTCCAATAAAGAAAGAAAAAACTGCTGTTACAGCTACTTCAGAATTGTCCCTGTTACAGTATTTAAAGCAATTTAAAGCTTTGTTATAAAGGCAATGCCCGGGTTGGACAGGTTTCAGTAAGCACCTAAAAGGTAATTTAATGGCAATATTTCAGGACAGGTCTCATTATTAGACAGTGAGAGTCCTGCTGCACTGACCTGGCACGCACAGACAGCCTCAGGCTGTCCTGTTTGCTCAGTGCAGAATCCCAAATCCAGGGATTTCTGCCCTAACTTGGCTGTGCTTTAAGAGCTGAGGCAGAGGAGGAGGAGCAGGACCTTTGCTCCCCCTTGCCAAGGAGCTTCCTGCTTCACTTCACTCAGCTGGAGCAGCCTAATCCAGGGCTTGTTTATTGAAAGTGCCTTTCTTGGGTTTCTTTGTGCTGCTCTGGTTGACAATTTGCTTCCCCCCTCTATATAAATAATGATTCCTATTTATCCTGAACAGCAGCTCATCCTGCTCCCCAGCCTGGCAAGCTGGCACCAACACCAAGCCCAGCCCCAGAGAGGTTTAAAACAAGGATCTGAGAGCTGCAGATGAGCCATGGTGCAGCTCCCAAGGCTCTGCAGAGCCCTCCGGCCAAAATTAACCCTTCACTTGCAGGAAAGCTGGGTGGAAAGCCCTGCCACGTCTGCTCCTGCCTCACCCCAGGCCATGGGGAATTCCATCCCCACTTGGGATTGAACTGAGGAATCCCAGTGAATGGAAAAGGGTCACGTGGCTGAACAGGATTCCACCTGGTGGGAGGTTTTAATTAAACTTGCACTGATGAAGTCAGACCTGGTAAAGCAGTTTGGGTTTTTAAAATAAAATACAGAATCAAGCCCAGCAGTGACTGTTACAGACTTCAGAGAGAATGACTTGGGTGAGCTGGAGCAGGAATTATTCCATGGAGGGATTATTCTAATGAGTCACAACATTCCACTGAGGGGTTTTTCCCCTCTGGGGAATTCATGTTCCCAAGGCTACCTGGACACAATGAACACCTGATGCACACAAGCACAGCACCTGCCTGAGCTTTGTGGACATCACAAAGCCCAGGCCCAAAAAACAAAGACATGGCCTAGAACAAGCCTCTCAGACCCCCCCAAAAAAGCAGTTTTAGGTGGATCAAAAGCATCTGGGAATGTTTTATATCTTGCAAGGAAAAAAAAATAAAATAAAAAAATCTGAAAAAAGCAAAATATTTTAGCTTTCCAATTTCAAGCATGTCCCCAAAAATAGTTTCAGTCAGAAACTTTGAAATGGAAGCTTCTTTCATTTTTGAAGGCTAGTCATATCAAAAGCAACCCCCCCATGAAGAAAATAATGCTTCATTATTTTCTGTAGGCAAAGGGGAAGAGAAACAAAGGCTGGGTAGTTGTTAGGAATATAAACCTCAGAGTTTATTTTTCTGGTGCAGTCAGCAATTTGAATAAACACAGCCAACAAAAACCCCAAATCAATTATCTCCATTTACAGTTTGATTTTTGATCACAGGCCCTGAGAGTAGAATTCAGATATTAAACAGCAAAAGTTGCTAACTACCAGTACACAGGACCTTGTCATATAAGACAAGCACAAAGTCATTAAAATATGAAAACAGCTACAGGGAGAGGCCAAGAGTTTCTTCCCCTTCCCCACTTGCAATCCTTGTCACGTGGAGGGGCTGTTTTCATCCCATATTTCAGTTTTTTCTGCAGGGGAAGGTATCTGAATGTTAATCCCCACCTCGTGCCTGAACCACAGGGCTCTGTAGGGCTGTTGTGACCTTTTCAAAATTCTGCATTGACCCTTTCAGCTCCCCCATCAGAGCCCACCAGCCACAGGTGAGGCAGCAAGGACTGGAAATGCACTCCAGGACAAACTACTGAAGAAGGAATCTCCAATCCATTCCTCTGATAGAGATGAAGGAAGACTGGAAAATGTCACTAAACTAATTCATTCTCCTGAGAAAGACAATGAGGAAAAACAAAACCATGTCTAGTTAGATTCTTCTGCTTGTAACTCCCAAAGACCTGGACTGGATGCTCCAATGAAACCACCAGAATTTACAGCCTTTGGAAAAGTCTGCTTGTAAATCAGCCAGGCTCAGGGTGAATTTCAAGGGTCTTAAGTTACTGCTAAAGAAAAACAAAGCAAAGAAAACCAAAGAATCCCCAACAAATGCACTTCTCCCTGCAGCACACCCCTCCTCAGCAGCACAGAACAAAATATTCCAAAGGGCCTGGGGAGCAATGGCCCAGTCAAGGCAGCTCCTCCTCTCCCTGGCAGGGCCCTGCTCCCCAGGGCACCATTTTCTCTCTGGTTTATGGATATCTGTGAATTTTTGGTTCTCCTCTCTGCCTTGGCACAGTTTCAGAACAAGGGGTCCCCATTCCAAGCACTCTCATCGTGGGCAGAGCCAAGGCAGAGTCACCCCCATGCTGAAATGGGAATTCATCCCTCCAGGAGCTGTAAGAATTTTGCATTTCCAAATCACTTCTTTACACTGTTTTTTCTCTTTCCTGGGATTCAAGAGGGATGGTGCTGTAGGGATGATCAATTATTCCTGTAAGGATGCAACATGTAGTCCTGGCTTGAGATCCCATTTTCTTTTTGAAAACCCCTTTTAAAATCATGATGGAAATGTGTTTTCATTAATGAAAGTGAGCCCAAGCACTAATGTGCCAACAAGGTACAGATTTCCTTGGAGCAGTTGCCAAATTAATGAAGAAAATACCCATTTTCACTCATCCAAACATCACAATTTTTAATTTGCTGTACCTTTTATAACTGCTCACAGTTGGAAGGTCAAGAATCCCAGTGTCATTATGAAGTCTAAGCCTGAAAACAAGGAGAGGTGAGCTGATTTCATTTTGCCCGCTCTTCAGTGCTTGATAAATCAGTATTTTCCTTCCAAGCAGTAATTTCTGTGCAGGTACAAAGCAGCCAGAGCCCAGGCTGAGACATTTCAGAGCAGCAGAAGCTGAAGGTGTGTGGTTGTTGCAGCTTTAGAGCCACCTGACCCAGAGCTGTCACTGACTGAAGATGTTCCTCTCAGAGGTGACACACGGCCTGTCTCCCCAGGCAGGGCTTTGGGCCAGCCAGTGACAGCACAAAAGTGACTCAGGGAGCCAAACATCCTGCCCAGGTGTGTGGGAGGACAGGTGAAGTCTGTATTAGTGGGGCTGAACGAGCCAGCCAAATACGTGCCAGAGCCAGCAGGACAGAGAATGACTCTTCAGCTTGGCATTTGCTGCAGGAACACTTCTGGACCTGACTCTCCAGCTCCTGCCTGTGCTAAGCCCTGGCTGGGAGCTGTGGTTTCCTCAGAGCACTCAGCAGCAGGCAGAGTTCATCCCCTTGTGCATCCCATCTCCTCAAAACACATCCATGCTCGCTGCCCGCATCCTCCCTGCTCTGTGCCCCAGGGTGAGGAGTGAGGCACATCAAGGACCTGGGGAAGTGTTCTCCACTCGAATTCTACATTAACTCTACTCTCTGTTCATGCACAGTGCCCTCCATCCTCCTCTCTCAGGGACAAGGCAGGAATCTGACACCAACAATCATTTCTGCTGTGCTCCTTCCTGCTCAGAAAAGGACTGATCCCTCACTAACCCCTTCTGGACGTGCCCCCTCTGCTTCTTCCCTTACACATCCAGCCTGGCATGGGGAAAAGCAGAGACTCAGACCACTCATGCACCCTCTGAAACCATTCATGCTGTGCCTCAGCCTGGCCCAACTCAGCACAAGGGGTGCAGCCCACCCTGGTGGATCCCACCCCACGCTGCCCTGAGGAGCTCTGTGCTGCTATCCTGCTCCATGAGGGAGAATTTTTAATGCTTTCAACCCAGCCTTTGGTGCACAGCTGAGGTAGCCTGTCCAGCTGGACCATCTCCATCTTCAATTGACCAGCTGTCCCAAAAATACAGCTCCTTTTACTTGAGAACTGTTCTCAGCTCTTAATTTACACGTTTCTAGTGAATTCTCACCCTCCCCTTCAAAATCTCCTCCAGAGGCATTTTCCCTTTTTTTAAACAATGTTGGTGTCTATTTACATCTTGTTGGCAGCCCCTTTTCTGTTGCAGGAGGTTTTAAAAAAGCCTCCATTGCAGCCCTTATTGTTTTTCCCCTTCCTGTAGCATCCATCTCACATTTCTTTCAAGCTCTTTCCCTCCAGAGCTCGACAGGCAAGACTTGGAGTCTCAAAAATCTCAGGTGCTTCAGTCTCTGTCCACCCAGCCATTTCCATTTGCAATAGCAAGAGCTGGGTGTCCCAAGGAAAGGCCATCCCAAGCAAAGGCCATCCCAAGCAAAGGCCATCCCAAGCAAAGGCCATCCCAAGCAAAGGCCATCCCAATTACAGCAAATCAGACTGGAAAAGGGGAAAAAAAGCAAGCACACAGCCCCCACCACAGGATCCCCATTGCTCTTCCTGTTTTCTCAGAGTTCCAGTTGCTTTCCCCTCCTCTCCTTGTTTTTCCATGCCCCTTCCTGCCCTTTCACTTCAAAATACCAAGCTGAGCCCCTGTCTGTGGATGAAGTTTTTTGCAGCTGAGCCTGTGGCTTTTCCCTGCAGAGGCAGTAATTGTAATTATCTGCATTTTCTCACTGATTTGCAGAGCCTGTGACCATCACTGGGTCATTAACACACACAGGTAAGCATCCAGAAATCTTCTCTGCTGCACAGCACACGTTTTCCCTGTGAGTATTTTGATTTTTTGGGGAATATGTTTCTGTGTTCTCCTCAGGCATGAGCCTGCTGCAGCTCTGCCTGTGCTGGTTTTCAGTCAATACTGGAATCAATAGAAATGTGACACTGTGGCAGGAAGAGCCAAGTGGCACGTGGAAATGGAGTGCAGCTCAGGTTGGACTGGATGCAGGGCTTTGTAAAGCCTGTGAGGAAAGGAGCAGCACAAACTGCCAGGGGGAGCAGAGCTCTGCTGCCTCCTCCTGCCTCATGGCAGCTCACACAAACTCTGTGCCTGGGAAATAAAAGAAATGCCCTTTAGAAACTGAGAATACAGAGCCAATCTGATTAGAAACATCACCCTGCTGGGCTAGGTGCACTTGCCCTGTGCCAAAATCCCTGCAGCAAAACCAGAGCCCTGTCCCAGCCTGAGGTAAGGGAGGAGGAACTACACAGGAGCTGCCTCCAGAGACATCATTCCCTCAACTTTCACCCAAGACCAAAAATTCCACATTGACTGTTTTTTTTTCTTTTCCAGCTCATTTGGAAAAGAAATCCCATGGCAGAAACAGAGATCCTGGCTGAGGAAGAGGTCTGGTTACTGCGAGCATTGGAGAGGAATGATTTTAAAAATCATTCCTTCTCTCCCTGGATGTGAAGGAAAATTGGCTTTTCCTGTTGGGGTTTTTTTAATACCCTTGTCAAAGACAGAGCAACACAATTCCAGTGGCTGCTTGACATTAGTTAATCCCATCATCTAATTAGACTCAACTGTAATATGAAAGAACAGAGTTTATTCATTAATCTTCCCATTCCCTAGACAAGCAAAAAATCTGAAATCAATACCACTGGTGAAAAGCTTTGTGTAGAATACTAAAAATATCAAGGTATGCCAATATTTTTTGGCCAACCTGTACAAATTAGAGCCAAAATAGTTGGCTGTGCCCCACATTCATGTGTGACCAGGCAGCTGATTTTTAATAAAGCAAAAGATTTCTACTTCTACATCATTAAAATGCAGATGTTAAATAGCAGACAGTGGGATCTTCAGCAGAGTCCTTGTTGTAGCCTTTTTTTTAACATTCATCTCACGGTTTATGCAAATAGCCAGGCACACACAAGTCATTCCAAAAGCTTGTCTTGAGTGTAGGTGTGCTTGGGTTGGGTTGGCAGATCAAAATTAAGAAAAACATCTCCAGTGACATTCTTCACAGGAGCACAGAATAGGAACAGGCACAGAACAGGAAGGGGCACAGAACAGGAAAGACAGAAAGAAAGATCCTGGAATTAAACCCTTAACCACAAAGACAGAAAGATCCTGGAGTCACACCTTTAATCACAAAGACAGAAAGATCCTGGAATTAAACCCTTAACCACAAAGACAGAAAGATCCTGGAATTCCTTTAACCACAAAGACAGAAAGATCCTGGAATTCCTTTAACCACAAAGACAGAAAGAAAGATCCTGGAGTTGCCATCTTACTGTAAAGGTTCCAATCCTTCCTGGTGATTTCTCACGGGCAGCTCCTCACAGCACAGCCAACAAACTCCAACTCTCTCCTCAAGCAGCTAACCCACTCTTTTGTGGAACTCTTCTTCTTCTTCTTCTTCTTGGACACAGCTGTGGCCTTCTAGGGGCAGGCCTGTTCCTAATCTTTGGTGATTAGAGCAGCTGCAACTCCTCAGGGTGAGATTTCCTTCTGCACTGTTTTCTTACATTCTATCCCCCCACAGCCTGGAATTACACTCTTACCCACAAAGCCAGAAAGTCTTACACCAGATATGCTGGGGGAGACCATGGGATTTCTACCTTCCTCTCAGGAACAAAATCAGCTGAGCAGATCTGGCATGGAGGTGACTTAGAAAACCTCTGGGTGGTTTTCTGCTCTTCTACAAGTGCACAGAAGTCTTCATCAAAAGGGGTGTGAAGGAGCAGTGCTTGCAAGACAAGCAGCCTGCCAGGGATCTAAGCCTCTAGGATCCATAGCAACGCAGAAGGTTGGGGTTGTTTTTTTTCATTTCTACAGTTTCCTCTTCATTCCTCAGAGTTTTCCACCTCTACAGGACAGCATCTCACAGCTCAGTACAAAGATTACACAAGACCAAAGGTGTTTCACCAGGCTCTGTGTGTTTGTGACACGGCCTCTGTCGTTCTGGTTTCCAAAGACACAGCCAGTTTTCAGAGTACTCAGAAGAAAGGCAGTTGTTGCTAATGTCATTTCATGGCAAAGATGCCTTCTCATGTTTATACATTAAATCAAGAAAACGACAGCTACATATGGCATCCAAGAGAACTGAACAAATTAAATTCCTTGTTTTGACATATTTTTGGTGTGGAAAGAAGGAACCAGTATCTTCACAGGAAACAATCTAAAGTCAAGAGCTACCCACCACTAAGAACTCAATCCTATTATCTTTGCATTCCCAGTGCCTCTTTTGAAGCTTCCATTCACCTTTGAAATTCCTATATCAAAGCAAAGTTTTTCTCTTAAAAGACCTTCAATTATTCTGAAACTTAGTTAAGAGAATCAGCCTCTCCTTCCATCAGCCCAGCACAAAGTACAGTGCAATACAGTGGCACAGCAGGAGTTTAAGGGTTGCTGGAACAAAATTACTGTTCTAATGATGATGACTTTGCTGCTATGTCTGTTACAAAAGGAGAGCTTGGAGAGGCTGTTGATCCTTGAAATTTGTTCTTTCACTGCTATCGGAGGCACCACAAAGGTTTCTGCCTGTGAGGTCATTTTTCACTGTTTCTCATAAACAAAACCCGTGTCTGGGTTAAATGTAGAAGGAAAAAAGGCAGCTAGGAGCCTCAGTAAGCCCTGATGCCTGAG
Source organism: Euphonia xanthogaster (assembly GCA_034509185.1). Classification (NCBI taxonomy): domain Eukaryota; kingdom Metazoa; phylum Chordata; class Aves; order Passeriformes; family Fringillidae; genus Euphonia; species Euphonia xanthogaster. Next base: position 3,800,869 of record JAYDZK010000271.1, on the reverse strand, counting down.
AGGGCACAGAGAGACGTGGACACTCAGGATCAAGTGCTTCTCAAACCTCTCTCCTTCAAAACAAAAACAACCTCAAACCACTGCTCTAAGACTCCAAGTACTGGAGCTAAATTAAAAGCAAAAACGTGGAGTGCTGTGCCTCAACACAAAGGAATAACAAACAGCTGGTTTACAGCTCCAGCCTGTGGGACAGACCCTCAGCTGCTCTGGCTGCCCAGTTCACGCTGCCACTCCCCAGAGCTCCTCTCCTCTGTCCCCTCGAGGCTGAGCTCTGCTCCCCATGGCTTTGTGCTGGAGCTCTGGTGCTCCAGGCTGCACATCAGCCCCTTCCCAGCCCTGCTGCACCCTGCCCTGCCTGGGCATTCCCAAATGCTCTTTCCTGTTCCCACCTTGCAGCTGGAATCAATTCCCCTGGTACTCAGACCTTTTGTTTTTAGTGCTGGGTGCTGTGCCCAGCCCAAGGAGAGCTCCCAGCTGGGAATTCCCATTGCCACACATCACCAGGGCCATGGTGACCCCAGTGCCAGGAGCAGAGCAGGGTCTGAACATTCCCCCCGAGTCTGCTGTGCAGCTCCCTGCCCCGGGGATGTCACAGCCCATGGACCTGACAGGTCCAGATGAAAAGAGGGAAAGCTCTGCTCTCTACACAAATGAACAAAAGGAGCCACCAGAAAAGGACAAAAGCAGTTCCAGCTAAAGGGCCAGGGATTCCTGCATGGATCACCACTGCATGTAACCTGGGGCTGACCAAGCAGCTTTTTGTCTTTTTGGCTGGATGTCTGAGCAGCTGGGAAAGAAGAGTGGGGAGGGGAAATCTCCTTTTCTCCTTCATCCAGAAAAGGTTCCTCAGGCATCACTCGTTAACTTACTATGGAGACAACTCCTCCAGCCAGGGGTGGGGATGCAACAAGCAGGCAGATGACCAGCCCTAGCCAGAGCAGGAGATTTTTCATGGCTAAAAGGGCTGGACCATCCCTGGGTTTGCCAGTGCTGGAGCTGGGGCACCAGGCTGGCCAGGATCTGCTCTCCAGGGCAAGGGGGCACAGTGGGCATGCTGGGACCAGCACAGTCGTACTGGGAGCTGGGAAGGACCACATTCTCCCACCTAAACACTCAGGATGAGATTTCAGGCTGTTTTCCCACCTTGTCTGGGCTCCTGGTCTCACCTGTGTCTGAGAAGGGCCACGGGACTGTGCTCAGCTGATGCAAACGAGGGGTGGCTGCTGCTCCAGAGCCCCTGGAGGAGTTGCCTCTGCCCCCAAGTGCTCCTTTAGTCCTGCCACAGCACCCAGATGGCCCTTGTGACACTGCAGGAGCGTGGCACCCACCTTCCAGTAGCTGGTGCAGGCTGCTGGCGTCCCAGGTGAGTGTGAAGCAAGAGGAAGGCTCCGGGTTTCCCTGGGCAGACAGCAGAGTGTGCTCCTGCCCTGGCAGGGAAAGGGGGGGATCACCCCGGGCAGAGCCCCAGGGGGCTGCAGGGCAGGCTGGGCAGAGGCAGAGCAGCCAAGGCTGCCAGGGGCAGGGGGAGCAGGCAGGAGTGAGGGGCTCAGCCCCTGGCAGCCGGGAGCTCACCTGGGCTCAGGCACAACGCAGGACTTGGGATTCTGGAGGGGTTCCAGTCTCACCTGGAGGAAGGGGAGGAAGGGCACTCCCTCACCAGTGAGTGCTGATTAATTAGAGGAGACAAGTGCCAGCCCTGCTGCTTAATGAGGACAGGCACCTTGGAGCACTCTGCTCACACGCCTGGCACTCCCGTGGCTCTTCACCTGCCAGGCCACGGGCTCTGTCCCTTCTGCAGGGCAAACATCAACACAGATCAACACCTCCCAAAGCTGACAGGCACCAGGACCAGATACAGAGTCCTCCCTCCTGACCTCTCTGAGAAACAAGCTTCTAAAACGCCCTTCTTGGTGAATTTTAAGAGGAGATAGAAATTAAGGCTATAAATACAGCTGCTAAGTACAAACACAAAAAGGGAAAGCGTGAAAAACCATAATGCTGATAAAAGTTAAGGCAAAAATGAAGATTAGGATGACAGGAAGGAAATATTTAAAACCAGAGAAGGGTGGAAAGGGCAACCATTGAATCCTGAAGCACAAAACATGATAAGGATTTTTCAAACAATATAAAGAAAATTTTCCAGATTGAAGCGGAAGCTCTTGCCTGTAGAACAATGTGTCTACAGTCAGACACTTGGAGAATTATTTTTTTTTTTCTGAAACGAAAAGATCAAAAGATAATTAATACTCTATTGTGGAAGACAGAAGGTACACTTCAAAAACAGCCTCTTCTCCTTGCCTCCATCAGCTGCCTTGCTGGAGTGCTCCATTTGCCTCTGAGTGGACTCTCAGAGAATCTTGTTGAACACTTCAGAGCCCTCAGTAGCACTTTCTCATCTTCTTGCCCTGCTGCCTGCTTTAGGCATCTGCAGCAGCCACATGCTTGAGCTAAAATGTCATCTGTGCCATCTCCCTCCTCCTCCTCCTCACTCGTGGCTCCTCCCGGCACAGCACTCTGGGATTATCACCCTCAGCAGGAGAGGGTTTTATTCTTTTTAACTCTGCACAACCAACAAATCAACCAAGACCTTCTCACTCCTTCCAGCCACTGCTGTGCTGACAAAGAACAGGGAAGGGGAATGCTGAGATGGGGAGATAAGGCAGGGACAGGAGCCAACCTGCTGAGTGGGAGAAAAGCACCAGGTTAATTCTGCCTTGGTGAAGTGACAGGGCCAGAAGCAAGGTTAGGAAAGAGCTCCCTGGGCCATCCCTGCTGCTCCTGGGCCATCCCTGCTGCTCCTGAACTCATCCCTGCTGCTCCTGAACTCATCCCTGCTGCTCCTGGGCCATCCCTGCTGCTCCTGAACTCATCCCTGCTGCTCCTGGGCCATCCCTGCTGCTCCTGGGCCATCCCTGCTGCTCCTGGACCATCCCTGCTGCTCCTGGACCCAGCCCTGCAGAAGGGAGCAGCTATTCAGCTACAGGAGGGTCTCTATTTCCCCTGTCTATTTAAATGATATTTATGACTCTGGCCTAAAAGGAACCATTCCATTCCCTGATCCCTGGCTGCAGAAACAGCCACAGGTGCTGAGGGCAGGGCTGGGCTCTGTGAAGCTCAGCTGAGGAGAAGGGCACACAATTCTTCCAGGCATTGACTGTTCCCCTTACAGCCCTGATTGGCTGTTAATCTTAAAAGCAATTCATCTTTCTCCTGCTTATTGATTAACAAAATCTAGAGTCCCTGACAGCGACATTGGTGCTGACCTTGGGAACTGTTTGGTGCTTGCCAAAAAGGCAAGAGAAGCCCCACTCCCTACAGCTGTCCTGCCAGGAAGCCTCACTTGATTGCCATGCCTCACATTTTTGATTTGGAAGAAGAATTTGTGTGGCTGGCACAGCACAGCCCCTTGCTCCATTTCCAGGGGAGCATTCCTGGGCACCACCTTGAAACAAATTGAGTTGCCTGCTGTGTCAGAGATGTTTATCTCTAAGGAATGTTGCATTTATTGGAAAAGCTGAGTGAAAAGAGCTCTCATGAATCTGAAAGTGGAGATTAGACTTGTTGCCTTTAGATGAAACCTCTCCTAATTAACCTTCCAATTAACCTCACATCACTCCTTTGAACAAGACCATAAATACAAATGTTACTACGTCCCCTTTTATCAGAGAAGAGTGTTGGCTAGATGGAATAATGATAGATGGCCATAATCCATAGAGAATTATATTAGCAAGAGTTGCAGGCTCTGCTCTCAGTCCCCAGGAGGAGCAGACAGGGCACAGCTGCTCTGACAAGCACAAAACACAAAGCACCAAATTTCCTCCTCAAAGTCTTGCAAAGTGAACTCTGAGATGCAGAATCACTTGAAAATACTGGCCACGTTTGCCAGGTTTAAGGAAAACCTGAGCTGGAAAACTATGCTGGGGAGAAATTAAGGGAACCAAACAAACCCAACCAACCCAGGATCCATCAGAGAGGAATCAATGAGTCTGCAACAACAAGGCAATGCTCCAAAGGAGATCACCCTCCCCTCCACGTGAGGAGGAGCAGTCCTGCCCCAGGGGATGCTTTTTTAAGTGATTCCCAATATGCTGGAACATCCTTTTCTCCTTATCCTTGCCCAGAAAAGCCCCCACCACTTTGCCTTCCCAAAGATTGGTTTTTTTCCCTGTGTGAGAAGTTCTCTCTGTTAGAGACAATGTTCTGCTGAATGTGCAGGTGGTGAGAAAGGATATTGCTGAAAAACTGGAGATAACTCCGTGTGAACTTCCAGTCTGTGAAATTTAACCTTTTCAGCACCAGTGCTCCCTTCCTGACTGTTTGGGCTGGGTATCAGTGCCTTGGTATTTAAAAGATTTCACTCTTTCCTGTTGTAGAATCTTTGCTTCTTTTCTGCCAAGGTTGGGATTAAATTGTGAGATGGTATTTCTTGTTTGGACTCAGATGTTTATTATCCATGTCACAGTCTCACAAACCCTGAGTTCTACAGCACTTCCCTCTAACAAACTAAAAATGGAGCCCCATCTCTCTCTCTGCAAGGTCTCTTAAGGATGAACGGTCCAGTTCAGAAATGAAACCTGAATTATTTTTACTTTTAACCCAATAACCAACCACCCATGGGCTGCAGTGTGGACTTTTTAATCCAATTCCACAAAACCACCCAAACCCATGGAGCAGAAGGTGAAGAGGAAGGTGAAGAAGGTGAAGAAGAAGGTGAAGAGGAAGGAGCAGCCTCTGCCCTAAAACCTCCATCTTGCTGTATATATATATATTTTTGCATTTCTCTGTAGGTTCTCTAATCTGAGCCTGCCTTTTGAGCTGAAGTTTCATCTCATTGCTTCTCCAGGAGGCCCTGAACCACCTTTCCCACTCCCTGGGGGCATTTCAGCACCAGGTGGGCTTTACCTTCCTGCTGATATTTCCTTGTACCCTTCAGTGGCACAACCCCACATTCCCTGCTCCCTCTGGAGATGCTTCAGCCCTGCCAACAGTTCTGCTCCTGCTTGGGCAGCCCCTTCCTGTTCACAGCCTCCTCCTTCTGTAACACTGAGCCTTGCAGAAATGCAGAAAAACAGCTGCTGAAGTACAGCACTATCAAAAAGGGGTTTGCAAGACATTAAACACAGTTTTACAATGCATTTGTGATTAAACTGGCACTTAAACACAGGGAGAAAAGGCAACGAGAAGGAGCCTCACAGCTGGGCATCCTGTCATGAAATTCTGATGTGAAAATATTAAAAAAAATTTCAGTCTGGAGGCAGAAGGTAAACAAAAGGTGTTACAGTCTGAAAATGGAGCCAAAACACTTCAACAGTCAGCAATAACTAAGTAAGAAAGGAAGAAGGGAAAAAAAACAACAAAAAAAGAACAAAACAACTCCCAGAAAGGTATTTACCAAAAAAGAGCTGGATTAGCAGGATCTTCCAAACAAATGAGGAGGGGCAGGAAAGGGACCAGATGTTGTTAGCATCCTGGCATGTATTTTATGAGCTGGAACAGTATGTGCAATGTTCTGCAAAGAACACCTGTAATTACACCCCTTTCCCCCAGATAAATTGTTTAAGGTTCCCTTCTCCTGCAGTACCTGACATGGGTGTGAAACACGTGCACACCAGTGCAGCCAAAGCTGCTTTCAGTGCCCTTCCCAGGAGCTCAGGCTGGAATGGGAAGCCAGGGTTATGCATCCAATCTTCAGCTGTGCTGGATACATGATTGCCTCCTCGAGTGGCAATCACAAATTATCATCAAAGGGCAACACAAATGGCATTCAGATCCCAGAGCCTGAGCTCATTATGACATTTAGAGCACTTACAGCTTATTGTGAGTTTTGTTGATTGCTGCTTATCCACAGATGACAAATATTGCAGAGCACCTCAGACAAGCAGAGCCATTCCCCAGCCCTGTGCCCCAGCTGCCTCCCTGTTTTGGGGGTAATTTGGCTGTGCTGAGCAGCCCAGCAGGGAAGAGGCAGGAGGGACCTGGCAGCCAGCCTGGCTCAGGTGTGGCATCCCCGGTTCCCAGTTCATGGGACTTGAAGCTGAGCTCAATTCCCATGAAAGCAGATGCTGAGTGAAATCCTGCTGGCTTCCCAAGGGACTGAAAGCCAAATTTTGTCCCAGCTTGGGTCCAGCCAGCCATTTCAAGCCCTCTCACCACAAAAGAAGTACCAAGGACAATTCAGCTGAGGTGTTTCTGCCCTAATCAGAGAGGGAAGGGCTGGGGCTGTGGCCAGCCTGATATTTAAGGTCCCTTCCAACCTCAACCATTCCATGATTTCATTTCAGAGAAGCAATTAAATCTTCCAAATGCCACCTTTAAAAGGCAGGATTTTGAGGACATTATTTTTTTCAGGCTGAAACCAGACCTGCCCATACCTTTCCATTTGGAGATTAAAACCCTGACTGTGCAGGCTGGTGAGCTGGATGAGGGCTGGCACTGCTGAAAGCACAATCTAATCCCTGCCTGCTGATCAAGCATCACTCCAAGGCAAGTCAGGCTCTGCAAAGGGCAGTCACCAGTCACAGAAAGAACCAAGGGGAGCCCCAGGGATGGATCTGATCCACGGGACTGGTCAGAGCTGAGTCTCAGAAACAACCAAGGGGAGCCCCAGGGATGGATCTGATCCAGGGGACTGGTCAGAGTTGAGCCTCAGGCAGTGCTGCTTTGGAAGCAGGGCTCTGGGTGCTTGGGAAAGGGTGAGAGCCCCTTGGCTGGGGCAAGGCTTGCTCTGTCACACACTGGAGCCGCTGTGGGTTTGTGACAAGCAAGGCTCACTCTCCTCACCCACGTGGATCAAACACTAAAATGGCCCAGGGAGAAGCTGAGGCAGGGGCTGCCCTGCTGGGTTTGAGCCCCCCTGGGTGTGTGCCCACCCTGGCAGCAGGAACCAACAGCTCCCAACCAGACCCACGTTCAGATCCTGCCCCGAATGATCCCACTTTGCCAGCAGCCTTTCCCCCAGGCTGGCAGCTAGCAGGATGAAGCAGTGCTGCCCCAGAAAGCCAAGCACAGCACCTTGGGCTGCAGAGCAAGCCAGCTACAGACACTGGCAAAGAGGGGAGAGAGCTGGATTTCCTCACAAACACCACGGGCTGCTAAGCTGTGACCCAAAGAAAACTTCAGCAATTAAAGCCACCCTGGCTGCCTTGCACTCTCCCTCTTCTGAGGTTTCCTTGCTTTTGTTTGCCAGAGGAAACACACTGGTCTGTGTTCTAAGTTCTTCCTGGAGGTGTTGGTAGTCACAGAGAAAACCTGACTAAAAACTTCTCCTGCCATGTTGTTCCTCTATCACACGATGCAATGATTTACATTAATAACAGCAGAGAGCAGAGAAGACCTGCTGAGCCTTTAATAAACTTCCTTTTTCCAATCACTTAAAACGTTCTTTAAAGTTGCAACTGAAGTAATACAAAGCCTGCATAACAGTACACTTGACATTTATGAGCTTGGCAATAAATCAGATTTTTGTTTTTACAATGTCTGCCTTTGATTAATTGTAAAAGTTTACTATAAATACTTCCAGACAAACAGCAGAATGGTTAATAAACTCTATTCTGCTTGCTAATACCTGAAGTCATAACGGAGTAAATGCCTTAAACCATCTACATTAAATTCAGAGTGCTACAAAAAACCAAATGCTCCCAAGTTTCATTACTGTGTTCATTAGACAATAATTGTGAGGCAGCCTGAATTTCCTCCAGCCTCGGCATCTATTCATGTAGTGCACAATTCAGCACAGGTTTTAGGATAAAAGCTCCAACCTTCAAATGTAAACAACATGTGTAATGCATCTTAAACCCCCTTATTTTTGATAATAGAACATGATTAAGTTAAAATAGCAAGAGACTGTAATCCTGATTTGAAATTCTGGGAAGAAAACCCTCACTGTTATTATTTTCCAGCATGACACAAGTGAAATGCAGAGAATGTGATGATGCCAGAATCCTGCCACAGGAGAGACCTGGCACTGGGCTGTGTGGAGTGCAATTTTACCCCTCCAGGAAACTCTCACCTGCTCCTCCTGGCTCCTTCCCCGGGAGGGTGCCAGGGCTGGAGGGTGATGCAAATATAATGAGCAGCAGCAAATCGAACCCTGCTGCTGTAACGTGGCACTATTTGGCATAAAGGATTTGGTTGCAATTGAGAAAACAGCTCCACAGCCCAGAGCAGCAGGTGGGTGGAGGTGCAGCAGCACCAGGTGAGCCGGCCTGCTGCCAGGAGAGGGAGGATCGTGCAGCAGCAGCAGCAGGTCTGCTCTCCAGCACGGTGAGCACAAAGCTGCATTATTAAACTGATATTGCCACTGTATAAACCCTCCTGAAGTGTTTGCCTGACCGAGTGCAGAGGCCACATCCCGACCTGTGTAGTGTTCAAATCTCATTAGCACCTCGCCAAAGAGGTGTGAAATGATGGATGTTTGTGCCAGGCTTTGTTTTCTGCCCAAGAGTTCGCTGCTCTCCTAATTACTGCCCGCAACTAAAATCAGCATTTTTAGAAGCTCCTTTTGCTTGCAGTTCTGCCACTTGCAGACAGTCCTGCCACACTCAGCAGTTGAAATAAATCAGATTTTATAACAGTGTGGAGAAGAGCATTCAAAAATCATGCTCTCAACACTTTCCACTCTCTGGTGGTTTTCGGGTTGCACCGTAACTCATTTCTACCCCAGGAAATCATTGTTTTGATTGATATGCCTTTGCCCTAATTGCTTGTGAATTTGTTACATTTTAAAAGCAGCCACCAACCTCTGTATGAGACAGATAAGGTACTGAACAAGAGAAAAATCAGATAATTGCTCTTTAAGGTTGAATACAAAATAAATAAAGAGGGCATCTTCCAAAAGTTCTCTTGGTCTGCTCCATCCATGCAGGAACACACAGTGCTGATGCACGTCCTGCTCTTTAAGATGCAAATGAAATTGCCAGAAAAACGAGGAACTCGAATTCTTTAAAACTCCATTAAGCCAAGGCCGGGCTGAAGCTGCCTGGGGTGGTGGAGGGTCCCTGCCCTGAGCAGGGGGACTGGAAGGAGGTGAGCTCAAGGTCCCAAAACACCCAAACACTCTGGGATCCAGTGTTTCTCTGGAACACTGCTGGAGGCAAGGCCAGGCTGCTCAGGGCTTTATCCACTCAGCTCCTGAGAACCTCCAAGGATGCCAACCCCCTCCAGTTTGCTGTCACTCCCAACCTGCACTTCTGCTCCCCCAGGTCCCTGATCCAAGCGTTTCTCTGGTGAGCCCCAGCACAGCCCTGCCCCAGCCCTCTGCCTTTCAGGGGCACCTTTCATGGATTTAAAACAGGAGAGCAAGGCCAGGAGGAGCCCCAGGTCCTGGCAGCATCATTCCCCGTGGCTCTGGCACATCCAGCCAGCTCTCACCTGCAGCTTTCTGCTCTGAGATCCAGCCCAGCCCTCCCAGCCCGGCCAGTGCTCAGCACAAATCTGGAATAATGAGCTGTCAGGGCTTCCACTGCTCCTGCACAGGAGGAGCACAGCCCTGCTCTCCCACAGCAGCTCCTGCCAGACCATGCCCAACCCTCTATTTCCTCCAGTGAAAAGGGGACCAACATCTCCAAGTGGATGGAGAGGCAGCAATGTGTGCATCACACACACAGATGCTGGCTCTACATGCAGGCTTCTTCAAAGTGTGCAATTGTTGCTTCTTCTCTGCAGCACAGGTGGATGGAAGGGGTCAGGAACAGATCAGTACATCTGGAGAGAATTAAGATAAATGAGCTCTGGGCTCCCTCAAATGGCCATATTCCCCCTGGATGGACTCAGCAGGGCTGGCCTTCCCTGCCCCGTGGTAGAACTAACCTTGCAAAAGGAGGATTATCCCTGACAACACCATGGAGAAATTTCCTATCAGAAAACAAACAGCAGCTTTGCATAAGCAGCAATAATTGCCATTAATAATGATGATGCAAATAATTCTTTTATACAGTTGAATTTCACCTCCGAGTTTTAGGCACTAAGACCAAAATTCCACATAAAAAGAAATAAATTGCTGTGACTGGACCCTGAAAGAGAAAGCAATGACTGGCTAAGTGTGTTATCCTCACCCAGCCTCTGTGGCTGCTGGCTGGGTAAGCAGCACAAGGAATTCCATTTTCCTCGTGGAGTCAGAACCCTGCTGGGTGAGGAAATTAGGATGTGGAGGAAAGGAGGAGACAAATTTTGCTGCATTTGAAAACCACCTGTTCCAGACACAGAGAAACAAAGAGCCTGCATGTGGGAGAAAAGCTTCATTAATGGTGGAGTTTTAAGGGCTTCCATCACCTCCATCAGGGCATTACTGGAAAATTAGCTACTTCTCAGCTCTGATTCACCTTCCTCTAATTTCTTCACTGATTTATGTTCCTAAAAAAATGAACCAGGAGGCTGCACAGCACAGGAGACAGCCAGCATCTAGAGGAGAATTTCTCTTGCCATCAGCCACTGATGGTGAGGCCGGGGTGGATCTCAGAATGCTCAGCTTGGTTGCACTTCTGCATTTTCTGCTCATTGTTTCTGCTTCCAAACCCCAGGACTGGGGGACCCTGGGATAGGGGACTCCCCATGGAATGCTGCAGATCCAGGTCTGAGCTGTCCATCTCCCTCAGTCCTGCATCTTGTCCCATTCCAGACCTGCAAGTCACCCTCAGCAGCTCCAAAAACCACCCGGGATTTTGGGTTTTGCTCTTTGTGGGTCTCCAAAGCAGTCATGCTGTGTGCTCAGGCATGGCTCTCCAGGGAGAACTCTCTGTAAATCCTGCATTTTTTGGGTGCTTTTGGTAAAGTTACAGCAACTTCCTCATTCTGCTCTCTGTGACACTCGTGGTGCTTCTGAGCTCACAGATGTGACAGTCACCTTTCCAGCAAGTCAGGATGCCACTAGAGGAACACCTCAAGCAGGTTTCTGGAGACTTTAGATGGGGCTTTTAGGTGGTAACTCCACAGGATTCATGTCACCCTCCAGTGCCACCCATCTGTGCTCACACCTTGACAGGCGTGGGGCAGCGAGGCCTCTGTGGTACCCCTGAATTCCAGTGGGATTAAAGGGGCAAAAAATGCACATTTCTTGAGTATGCCGGTGCCTCTGCTTGGATATCCTCAGGTTTGTCATTCTTGATGCTTATCCAGCCCCAGACCCCACGTTCCTGTGATGATTATGACTCCCAAAGCAAGAGAACAAGCTGACTTTTCCTGCTGCCTTTGCATCTGCTTCACAGGGAGCCACATTCCACAGAGCAGCTTGCTGGCTAGGGAGGGAGCTGGCTTGCTCCCAAAAGCACTGTCACATCCTAACTTCTCTTCCCCTGAAAGTGTCATTTATTGAGAAAGCTCACACTTGAGGACGTAGGAGCATTTTTGCAGCTCTGCTTTCTCAAGCTCCAGCAGATCCATCCGTCCCAGCTTCCAGAATGTTTGCAACTCTCCATCTGCTGCAGCTCCTGCTGGCGTCACCAAACCCTGACAGCCAGGAGCTGCCAAGTGCTGTGACTTGCTATTTTTTGTTTTTGTAGAAAACAAACCATGAGAACACAACGTTTTTTTTTTTAAGTGATGTCACAACATTAAAAAAAAAAATAATTGCCTGCAGAGAGGTCTTTTCCACTCCCTTCACAAAAATATCTTGCTGCTTACAGAAGATGACAGAGAGAATAAATCTGACGTGTTTGATAGCTGCTCAAAGAGGCCAAGCCCCCAGGAGCAGGGTAAACCAAACCTGCACTGCATTACCTGCCTGGAAGGGAGACTCATTCCCTCCCCTGGGCTCGGGATGAGCCTCATTCCCTGCTCCTCCTGGGGCTGGTTCTGTGCTGCTGCTCCTTGGAGGTGTCTGTGTGAAATCCTTGGCTCAGCACAGGCAGGGGGAGCTGGGGCACTGGGCAGGCAATCCCCAGAGCCTGGCCCAGCTCCACTGCAGCCCAGCCTCTGGTCCTGCTCAGCCCCTGCTCCTTGTGGCTTCCCTGATTATCTCATTTTTATCCCCCTGGTTCCTATTCACCGTTCCTTCCCCTCCTCAGCTGCCAAGCTTTTCCCTTCCCTCTGTTCTCCCCAACCAACAAAAAGCATTTCCCTTCACGAGGAGGGAAACCCTTCTGCAGCAGCTGTGGGCTGGGTAAAACACAGCAGCAGTTGCCTCTTTCTGTGGAACCTAAATGCCCTAAAAAGTCCCTTTTTTTGACTCCCTGTGGCTCAGCTCAGACCCTGCTCTCTGCTGCACGTGGAGTAGCAGAAATGACTTCCAGTGCATCATTTCAGAATGTAATTATATAATTATACACCCATTAAAGGAATATAACCCACCCTTAACCACCTACACGAGGAAAACGACATGAAATAAAGGCTGAACGTGGTAAAAAGTGAAAGTATTTTCAGCTATTCCCTGTGCTAAAATAAAGTTAAATGGTGTTTTAAAGAAACGTGCTTTATTCTAACCAGCAAGGTTGTTTTCAATGAAGACAAAACATGGAGCAATCTGAGCAGCATTTCAAACTGAAGTCAGATGGATGAGCTGTCACACTCTGGAGATGCACACACAAGGCTTTCTCTCCTGTGATGTCAATCATACTTTTCCTCAATGCATTAACAAAACCAGTCCTCATGCTGGAAAAGTGAGGGGAGGTTTTCCTGGGATCCTTATGCAACAGTGAGGTGTGGAAGCAAGTTCTAAAAGAGCCTTCTAAGGATTCTTGGTCCGAGTTTGGGAGCACCATTGCCCCTGGACTCTGGCTGGGCAGGGCACACTGATCAGGGGGTGTTTCTTTATCTGCTTCAAGGCAAACACAACATACAAAGGAATGACACAAAACAATCTGGGCAGTTCAGGTGATACAAAAGCTCTGGCTGTGTGGGGTCTGTGCTGTAAAATGTCTCCCTGACAAAAGCCCAGCAAGAACTCAGGTTGTGACACAAAACCCCTGAATGTATTAAAGAGTGAGCTGCAGCCTGCTTTGTGGAAATAAATGGAGAAGATAAATGTTAATGCACACAGGATTTAACTGAAGCATCCCAAAGAAAGAGAAACATTTTTACCTTGAGGAAAGGAGGAAGAGAAACACTTCTCCAGACCTCTGTATTCTGCATTTCCACAGACTTGCCCTGGGAAAGGCAATTTTCCTTCTCTCTCCCACTGAGCCATATTTGTCCCTGTTGCTGCTGTACTGACACCAAGGAAGCATCATCAAGGAAGAATCTAATAACAACCAGTTTGTCATTACACTCCCCTCAGCACTAACTGCAGCATGCTGAGCTGTGAATGAGTGTGGGGAAACACTAAAAGGCAGCTATTAGGAAAATGGCAAATATCATTTACCCTTCCCATTCTGGAATGGCACTTGGGAAATCCAGATTTTATGCTGGCTGGACACCAAGTAACTCAGGTCCTCTCTGAATTATTTACCCTAACAGGGACCCATAGAATCATAGGATTGTTTGGGTTGGGAGGGACTTAAAAGATTATCTAGTTCTAAACCTCAAAAGGGTCCAAAGAAGCAAACTTTAAATGCTGGCTCCTCTACTTTGAGTGTAGAAATCAATGTCTCAGGTGCCACCTTGAATGCAGAGGGCAGATAAAGCTCCACAGGCTGTGGTTGATCTTCAGTGTTTAAGTCATGTTAAGGATGAAAAATTATAGATTTTTGACACTGTTGCAAAGTTTGTAACCTCCCCAAGAGAACAAATATTTAACTTCTAAACAATTGAGGGTTTAGAAAGTGCCAGGAAAAGAAACCTAAGAGAGGAGCTACCTAATTGGTAGTAATTAAACACTAATACTAACAAAAGCTAAAAAGAAGAAAGAATGGAGGCAAAAATGGTTTGGAGTAGAGATAAAGCAACGAACCTCACGGGTATAAAACACAGGAGGGGAGCCATGAGAAAGGTGGGTGGGTGAGAGAGAAAATCCTGCTGGCTTTTTCCTGAGCATCCCCAAGCATGAGAGGGGCTGGAGGTTGGCTAGGGGTGGGACTAGCTGGCTGTGTAAGATGCTGTAGCATCCAACAAAATCCCTTTGCCTGGTGCTTAAAGCAATAAAAGGCACTTTTGTGATCCTCCTAGAAAGGGGATGCAGCTGGTTCTGGTGGCAGAGGACTGAATGCAGTAGGGTCACACAGGTGTTACTCAGGACAGCTTTCAAATCAGTGAGCAAGGCACTGCAGATAAGAAAGGCACTTCCAGACTTCAAGGGGGGAAAAAAGCTCAGCCTCAGACAGCAGCCTGAGAGTGAAAATTGTAGGTGATCTTGTGCTCCCACCAGCCTGTAGTAAGCACTTTCCACTTTTTTCTCCATGCTCTGTGCCACAGGACGTGGCAATGAGTCAGAAATGTCACATAATTACACCTCAAAGAGCCCAGGGTAATTGGCAATCACCAAAAGCTGCCTCTGCTATAATTTGCTAAAAGGAATGAAGCTCCTTGTGTGTTTTGGGGCAGCACTAGAGCAGAGATGTCTAATTGCCAGCAGGTTCAGCTCAACAGCTGTCAACACATCAGCTCTAATGGCTGTTTCATGAGGACAAAGACATAATATGGGCTGAAGGAGCTCTTCTGAACTTGTCCAATTTCACCCTGCCACTTTCCCCAGCATTCAGTAAAGAAATGTGGGAGAGGCTTAATTCCAGCTGCAGCTTCAGCAGCACTGAGCACAGGCTAAATGATGCCCAGGCACAAGCTGGAAAGGCAGGAGAGCCTCTTGCATGGCTAAATGGTTTCTGATGTGAAATAGCTCAGCAAAAATGTGTAAAGGGAAAGAAGGAGAAGAAAAACTGGGATGTTATTGTTGAGACTGTAGTCCATAGAACCATTGAATCACAGGTTTGGGTAGGAAGGGACATTAAAGACCCTCTAATTCCACCCCCTAGCATGGGCAGGGACACCTTCCACGACCCCAAGCTGCTCCAAACCCCATTTAATCTGGCCTTGGACACCTCCAGGATGGGGCAGCCACAATCTCTTCTTAAATTCCTACAAGGAGAATGCTATTGACAGCACAGGTTCAGGAACTGGCTGCTCTGAAGCAGCCCTTCACCAAGGAAGCCAAGACACTGAGGAAAAAGAACAAGCAGTGTCTTGGTGACACTGCCCTCTTACAGGCAATATGGCTTTGGCCAAAACCTGGGGTTTGCACCACTTTCCTTTCTAAAAAAACTGAGAATTATTTCAGCAAACTCTGCCCTTGTGGCCAGAGGGGGCCATGCAGCAGCCCGTGAGACCCTGCACACTTTCCCACTTCTGCTTTAACTCACTGGAGTCACTGATGCAAGAGCACACAAACCACTGAGCTCCCACTCAGGATCCTGCCTGCACCTTTGCTCTGGCTCTGCCCCTCTCAGCTGAAGAAGACACCAAGAGTCAGAAGGAAACTGCAGAGGAATGGCACTGGAGGCAGACATGAAACCAGCCCCTGAGCTCTCCCAGCCCCTGGGAGCACAAACTGCCCCAGCAGAATCCCCAAAGCTTGAGCTGCATCTCCCACTTGTGCCCGTGCCCTGGCACACCAGCTGAGCTTTGTCCAGCCAGCAGCACCTCAGAGCTCAAGTGAGCACAGGGCTCAGTGAGCTTCCTGGAAGGTGAGCAACCTCCAGGGCTCTGAGCTGCTCTGCCTTTGCTCTGGGGCTGCTCTGAGGAGAAAGGGATCAGGAAATGACACTTCCCCACTTAGAGCTGTCAGCTCTGGGTGCTCTGCCCCATCCCAACCTCACTCAGACACACAAGATGGGTTTCTATTAATTCTCTTTTGTTATAAGATTACTAATTTAGGCAAGTAATAACTCTCTAGCACAGCAAATGTCCTTCATTAACAGGGAATTATCTTATTTTCAAGCTAGGAGAATTCAGAGTCACTGCACTTGTGCTGCCCAGGGCTGGTCCCTGCAGGGAGACAGGAGGCTGCAGCTCCCTCTTTTTCTATGGTTGGTGGTGGTGGTTTTTGGGCTTTTACCTCTATTTCAGTGGATTTATAGTACAAGTTTATCCTTTTTCTAACAGGCACATAATACAGTCGATTTTAAAAGTATCCAGTGGCTACTCATACATTATGGAAAAGCTGGATGTTAAAGATGAAAGGCAAAGAGAGCTGCACACAGAAGATGATCTTAATTTCTCATTTTTCTCACTCTCCACTCACGCCCCAACACATAAACACTCCTCTGCTGGCCACCCTTGTGCTTTCACACAGAGCACTTAAAATAATCTTATTAAAGTCTATGCTTTTTAAATCTGTTTATTACACCACTCCGGATTTATTTCCTAATCCTCTTTTGTTATTTTGATTTTTGATTTTTTTTTTTTTAACTGGGAAAGCTATCTGCTTTTTCCCTGCCAGCTTTTAATGAGTTCTTTAATCCTAAGAGCAGCAACAAGTGCTCCCACTTCCTGCACTCCCCTTCTGAGGGCCTTCCCAAAGTGCTTGCTCCTGATCTCCCTTTTCAAGCCTTGCTTACAGGATGCTAAAGGTTTAAGTTAAGAGGAAAGGCAGTGTTAAAGCCCAGCTTTTGTGCAGCATTGTCAGGCACCAGGGAGGTGTCTCACAGATACTCAAAATTACATCACCCTTGTCATGCTGCCAGTCTAAATGACTGCAGACAGCAGTGAAAAAGCCATTTCAGAGACAAACCAAATGACATTAATGTCACTTTTTCTCTCTTTGCATGATGAGCATGCCTGGCTTAAAGGAGATGTGACCCTGCTGCTCTGGCTTTCCTTCTCAAAGCAATAAATATAACTGGGAGCAAATGGGAGGAGTTTCTGTCTGCAGCCAAGTCCTGCCACACCAAAAATAATGGTCAAAAATAATAATCAAGATATTATTCAGCCTTCCTTTCAGTACCAAAGAGATTAGCAATACAGGAGGAGGAGACAGAGCTGTAATTAGTCAGGTCACTGAAAAGGGAAAATGCATCATGATTCCTGCAGATAGAGCAAGGGAAACATATTGACTGCATCTCAGAAGGGAAAGAGTAACTTTCTTCTGGATCTCAGACTAGAGAAAGTCCATTTTGCTGCTAAAACCCTGTAGCAGAGCAGCTCCAAGCCTGTGACTTCACAGGGTGAGAGCATTAATAAATGTATGCACTGATTCTCAGCTTGGTGGACATCAATACATGTGTAAGCCAAAGAGTTACTGCAGCAAACTTTAGCCTGCTGCTTGCTGGGAAGGACAACCAATCTTGAAATTTACCTTAACATAGTCAACCCCCATGGTTTCTAAATTATTAAAACGTGCCTGAAGCACTGGAGAGTTCTGCAGCTGCAAGTGAGAGATGCCAGGGAAGCATCAGGTCTGAAGGAGCCCTGGGGAAGCACACTCAGTGCAGAGCAAGCACTTACAAAGTACTTGTGAGTGAGTAAGGTGAGTACTTACCTGCACCACACCTGACATTTCACTCACCTCTCTTTCCCCTGGAAGCCAAAACAAGGGAGGTGTTTCAGAATCTGCTTCTCTGGAAGAGACATCACCACCTCTTCTCTGGGGCTTAGTGTCTGAAGCAGAGAGAGGAGTGCTGCTTTGTGATGCAAACCCAAATCCCTCTGCGTGGAATGTGATTAGCCTGGCCAGGCTCAGCAGGCAGAAACTCTTCAGCCCAGAATGTTCCCAAGTAGGGACAAATGGCTTCTGACAGGGAAGATCAGGATTCATTTGTTACCCTGGGAAGGAAAGAGGAGTTCATGATGGGATTCAAAATGTAAGACACATGGCCAGGGCAAGGATATCAGAGGCTCTGGGGAGGATGAAGCCATCCCTGAACTTGGGGTGCAGCACTGGCACTGTCTCATTTGCTGAAAAATCCTCTTTGCCCAGGATTCTTCTCCTGGGAAGCTGAGAAGCCTCAGAGAAAAAAAAAAGGGGAAAAAAAGAAAACAATACTATCTCATTTGCTTCTCCTGTGTTTTGCTGCTTTAAGATGTGGTTGGAGATTGTTTATCCAACATGTGAATTGTTTGGACAATCAGGTGTCTCTGTAAGGGCTGGGAGTGTGACAGAGCTGAGCCTCCAGCTGGAGAATGAAGGAGCAAGGGTCTGCACTTGGGGCATGGGGCTGTGACAAAACAGCTGCTCCGTTTGGGACTTGCTCAGGCTTTGTGAAATGTGAACACTCAGCCAGAGGAAAGCAGAGCACGACCCCTGCAGCGAGCTGGGAAGCTTCCAGCTTGCTTTGCAAGCTGTGACAGAGCATTGTCACCTCACGTCTCAACATGTGCAGACTGAAACTCACTGGAACAAGGACAGGAAGCAGCCACTGGTGTAGTGTGCCTGGCTGGGAGCCTGGGCCTTGGCTCTGGAGAACACCTGCTGCTCCATAAACATGATAATATGCAAATTGTGATGTCTAAATTGCACATTTTCCAGTGTGAGGGTTTGGAGACACTGCCAGTCAGGCCTTGGGTTCCAGGCAGGCTTCAGGTGAGCATAGACAAGTGAGCCTCTCCCAGATTTCTCACCTCACATCTCTGGCAAAGCCTGGAAACCCCCTCCAAGGGAAGCATCCAATGGTCCTGAAAATGAGCCAGTGCCCCAGCAGGAATCCAGTGCTGGAGAGCAGCCACAAAGGAGCCAGGCTCTGCAGGTACAGGACCTGGAATGTGACACTGGCTACTGTCCCCCAGTTTGGCCTACAGCAGATTAACTGCTAACCCTGAATTACCTTTCCTTTCAATTAAGTCAAAATGCTGGATGAAGACTTTTCCTTCCCCTGTCCTGTCAATGAAAACCTTTCCTAATAATTAATTTTTTTTTAAAAAATCTGATCTCACTGCCAGCATTTTCCACAGCACGGGGATGAATACCTTAGTTTGCTTCGACTCTTATTTAAAACATAATTTTAGCATTGTTTCATAACATAATCAAATCACCCAAGCTGTACAGGCCAGTAGTAGCCCAGCCACCTCCAGCATCCCAGATGGGTGGAAGATCCCATTCCCTGGTGGAGACACAAACTGCAGAATCCCCTCCCTGTTCTCTGGGAACCTGCTGGAATCACAGACCTGTCACAAAGCTCCTGTTTCAAACAAAGAAAGGGATTGTTCAGCCTGGAGGAAAGAACTTTCAGGGTGACCTAACTGTGCCTTGCCAACCCCTGAAGGAGCTGCCAAGAAAAATGGAGAGGGACTGGGGACCAGGGATGGAGGGACAGGAGCCAGGGAATGGCTCCCAGTGCCAGGGGGCAGGGCTGGGTGGGATATTGGGAATGAGGAATTGTTCCCTGGCAGGGTGGGCAGGCCCTGGCACAGCTGGGGCTGCCCCTGGATCCCTGGCAGTGCCCAAGGCNNNAGTGCCCAAGGCCAGGCTGGGCAGGGCTGGGAGCAGCCTGGGATGGTGGGAGGTGTCCCTGCCATGGCAGGGGTGGCTCTGGATGGGCTTTAAGGTCCCTTCCAACCCAAACCTTTCTGGGATTCCATGACTATTTCAGACACTGCTGCAGCACCAAAGCTTCCCCTCCTGGACAGAGCACTTTGAGAGTCCCACTGCTTTTGGGATCTCCCAGGTCCCAGCACAGCAGAGAGAGAACAACTGGGTAGCAGAGCCAGTGCCAGCACACGCTCACCCTGCTCTCCACGGAAATGGGAGAAGCAGCCCCGGAGGCTGAGGAGAGCATCCCCAATTAAAAGGTCTCAGATGCTGTCTAGAAAGGAGCAGATCTTCTGATAAGAGTGCACTCGTGTCAGTGCTGCAATGCCTGCCTTTCTGTGCTTGGACAAAAGCTGCTACAACCAATTTTCACAGAGAAAACCAAACACAGTCCATGGGTGAGTGACCACTGCTTAATTGACATTACTTTTTTATGCACAGGATAATCTCTCAACATGAATTTCATTGCAGGCAATGGAAAGTGAATAAAGGAAATAATTTAGAGTATTACAGGAGCTTCTTCCTTTTTTTAAATGTTATTTTCACTCTGAGGTTAGTTGAACTTGCTTGTATTTTTTCTAAATTCAGGGACCAGAGCACTTATATTTTCTCTATGGCTTATAGTAAGTACTTATATTATCTCTAGCCCTCATAGTCTGGCAGGTTGCTGACTAACAGATGTGCAGGTACAGCACAGTATGTACACAGATTTATATATTTATATGTATGCTGAGTGACAAATCTTGCATGGGACAAGAGATGAAGAACAGTCCCTCAGGGAAAAACCTGAAACTCTGGGAGGAAAGCAAACTACAACAAAAATGAAATTTCATAATTGTAAAGAGTTTGCAAACACAGCTGAAGAAATTATCTGCATGTGAATCCTCGAGTGACTGTAGGATATACAGGAACAAAAGAAAGCCATCAAGGCAGGCATAGCAAGACATCAGTGTTGAATTGTCTTGTTAAACAAAATCCTGTGCTGAAAGCCCTCAGTTTCATTGACAAAAACACAAAAAAATCAAAGGAAATAGGGAAGAGAGGGCACAAGGCAGTGGGGCAGTGGGATTCAGAGGAACTGCCCTGAGCACCTCCCTGAAAGCACTGCAGGCAGGGGGGGCTTCCTGATCCCTTCCAACCCACACCATTCTGTTATCAATATTATTTATTTTTTTCCTCTCTTCCAAGAGAGTGTTTGTAGCTGTGGGCTCCTGAACAATCTCTCAGGAAGAAGAATTCAGCTGAAGAGCTAAAATAGCCTTTCCAGACACATTAATTCCCTTTTTTGAGAGGGCCTGCAGGACAAGAGCACTCTGGAAGAAACTCCTATTTATGAGTTCTAATGGCTCTACATGCAATGATTTCTTTCATGAGACATCTCAACCACTCCTAATGTATTCTTACATTTCCAAATAGGAAGCAAATGTAGGGGAAAATGCTGCAAAGCAGCTGAGGAGGTAGCTGTCCCTGTGATGGAGTCATTTTGTATTCCATTAGATTGTGCTGCTCAGCTGAGCTTTTAAGGTGGAAGATAAACAGATGAGGAAAGGCTTCTTATTAATTAATTAAAGGCATGCACTGCCAATTGTAGGGGTGATCAAATATTGGCTCAGCCTCCCCACTGCTGCTCCCTCCCGAGCAGGTGTGAGGGTGTTTGCTGAAGATGGCAGGAGTGCCCAGCAAAGCTGAGTCTGCCTGCAAAGCTCCTTTCAGATCAGGTCTGTGCAGGCTGACCAGACAAGAGAAAATATTCTCTGCTTATGAGAAAAACAGCCCAAAAAGTGCAAAGGGGCCTTGAACCTGAAAACCAAACCTGCTCCTGGCTTGGGTGCTGAAGCCAGGCCCTCTGTAAGCACTTTGCTTATTTACTGTCAGTGCTGCAGCTCAGCTAATGATTTTTGGTTTAGTTGGAGTTCAGATTCTCACTTTCATCAGCATTATCTTGCCAAACACATTCCCAAGCTTACTTTAATTTAGGATTTGACACCAGCGATTGCCTGTTTTTTTTCCCCTCAAAGGATGAACTAGTCCACCATAAAATGGAATATTAGGCAATTTATTGTGCTAATGACTTGCAGAAAAAAGCCAAATTACACTGAGGGTGGATTCTATTGAACAATAAAAATCCCCCCTCATCCCAACTCTCAGTGAGCACATGGCTGAGCTGAGGTTAGCTAGGAATTCCTGGGAACAGCATCCACACTGCAGAGAGCCATGCTCCAGCAGGAGCCACATTCCCAGGAGAACAACTCTGATATCCCCCCCATCTGGGGCTGTGTCTCGTCACCCCTCAGCTTCAGCTGAGCTGAAAAGGCTGCTGTTCTCATGGCAGCTGGCATTTCCCACCTGGTCACCTTACAATCCATCCTCGGGTTCCAAGGAAGCTGAAAGAGAAGTCAGGATTCAGGAGCATTCAGGTTTGCATCTGCTTTTTGCAGAGAGAGAGTCAAGTAGCAGAATCTGTCATCAGTGCTCATCAGTGAGAGAGGAGCTCAGCCAGGGAACAGGAATCTGCAGGAGGCAGCTCTGCACAGCTCCCAGAACTGGCACTCAGAACTTCAACAAAGGCAAGACTGAACAAAAGATTCAGATGAGACTATCAAAAATATTCTTTTGAGTTGGATCAATAACAAGATTCAATCAGGCACTGGAAAAGCTGTTCTGTGACAAGGGCAGGAGACAAAGTAATCAGCCCTAAGGGAGGAAGAAAATAAAGGAGTCAGGGTGATGGAGGAAAAAGAGAAAGTGGCTGAAGAGTAACCCAGCCCTGATGCCATCAACATCAGAGCAGCCAGAATCAGAGGGAGCAGCTCCAAGAGAGACCCTGCCCTAGAAACCCAGCAGCAGCAGGAGGCTCCGGTGGGATGAGCTTGGAGCCCTCCTAAGGACCAGATGAAAAGCACTCCTGCTCAGCACACAGTTAGTGGGGATTTACCTGTAAGGATGAAAGCACCTGCACCTCAGGGTCTGCTCAGTCGAGATTTCACCCCACACCCCACACATCTTCCTGGACTTCTCCTGCAGTGACTGCAACTGTGGCCTCAGGCCTCAGAGTTAAGGGCTCCATCGTGGAACTGATTTGAAAGTGTTTAAATTTGGGTGCATGTCATCTGCATTGCTGAAACCAAGCGTTCATTTGTTTAATTTCCATTTCTTTTCCTGTTTGAGAAAAAAGTTCTTATTAAAGAAGCAGGTCAAAGCCTGCTTCTTCCCCCAGCAGTCCCTGCACACCCTCAGACCTTCTCCCCATGAGAGGGGAGGTGATGCCATCCCACAAAAGGCAGGAGCAGTGGCCAGGGACTGGGTCAGTGGCCCAGGGTTGTGTCAGCAGTGACACTTCAGCACTGTTGGAGCAGCACTGGAAGGCAGAGCAGTGTCTGAAAGAGCCTGGTGTGAGAAGGAGCATTTTCAGTGTGTTCTGTAACAGGAAATGCTGTACCTGCTATAAAACAACAGCTTCTCTAAATGATTAAACTCTCGAGCTTCTCTTTGGCAATTAACAAGCCTTGAGCATTGTTTACAGTGTTGCTGGTATGGCATCATTGCTTTTATCCCCCAGAGCAGCAACAAAGACTCCACATGAATTAAATCCCATTTTCTTTTCCCCTACATCACTGTTAAAGTATGGCACGGGAAAAGAATTCCTTCCAGCAATAATTACCTAGGACAAGGTAAAGTTCAGCATTGGTTTGTAGGGAAAAATGGCTGTTTATTTCCTGGTTATCATTAGTGGAAAAGCTGAAAGCATCCAGAGGAGTGACTGCAGCACTGCAGTGAGTGGGGTTTGGGGAAAGCTGTTCCAAAACTGTCTCTGAGTAAAATAAGGCCTGCTCTGCATGGGGTGGGTTCATTTCCAACAGGAGTTAAGAGGGATGAGTTCCTCAGAAGCATCCAAGGCCAGGTTGGATGGGGTCCTGATCAGCCTGGTCTGCTGGAGGCTGTGCCTGCCCATGGCAGGGGCTGGAACCAGGCAATCCCTTCCAACCTCAACCATTCCATGATTCCATGGGGATTTTTTTGGCTGCCTGAACACGAGCACAGCCCCTCTGGGCACCAACACAGCAGCACTCCCAGGAAGGAACCTGTCCAGCTTCAACCTGTGCTCCTTGGTCACAGGTGAGGTGTTCATGCCTGAGCTTTTCCTCTGTCACTGCCAGCAGGAGACAAGGGGACAGAGCAAAGCATCCCCTTGGCAGCCCTGGGGTGTGTGGCACGGATTGCCACGTGCCAGGACACTGCCACCCCCCCAGCCCCTCTCTGGCATTTAACTGCAGCAGGAGCCACCTGATCCCATCTGCTCTGAGACAGAGATGGCATTTCCATGAAACCAAACAAACCCAGGAATGGCAGATGGTGTGTGTGTGAGCAGGGAGGGAGGAGGAGAAAGGAGAGCGTGGGTTCAAAAAGGACCTGCCCCAAAACCAGCCTGAGCTGCAGTGAAATGGGAGAGGGAAGGGGAGGAACGCTTGGCAAAGGCATGGGGAGAACACTGGGTGCAGTCACCTTGATTAGGGTGCAGCTCTGGGCACCCAGAAAGCAAAAAGGGAATCAGAGAGCCAGGTGAAATGGGGTGCCCAGGGATTACACCCTTGGTGGCTCAGATCCCTGAGAGCAAATGTGCTTGGCTGGTGCTCTCCCAGAAATCAGCCAAGCCTCCAGCAGGACCTGCCCCAGCTGCTCAGCCCAGAGGCAGCAGGGCCAGGGGAGGGGGAGCTGCCCTCGTGCCCTCCTCTGCTGCTGGTCAAACACCCTCCCATTGCCTGTGCTCACGGCCAGGCTGCACACCAAGCCCCTGGCAAAGAGCCTGGTGGGAATGCTGAGGCTTTCTGGGGTGTGTTACACAAGCACAGCCAATCCATCCTGTCCTGGAGATCACCATAGAAACAGGCTGCCAGCTGGTGCAGGAGGAAGGATCCCTGATGTCAGCCTGGAGAGGATGCTGATGTGCCTGGCCCTCCCGAGCTCCCTCCCAGCTCCTGGACTCCTGGGCCCATTCCCTCTCCCCTTTTGGCCACAGCAGGGTGGAGGGAGGGTTCCCTACTCCCTGGAGTGACACAGAAGACACCAAACCATTTTCTCCCAAAGCAAGTGAGACATCGAGGCTCTACTCCAAAGAAAAGACAGGAAAATGGAAACAGCTGCCTGGATATTTCTGTGTGGAAAAGCTCTGCTGCAGCTCTCTGGAGGACACCCAGAGCATGTCAGTGTGCAGTGGTTGGTGCCACCACCCCATTTTCAGTGCTGCCCCATTCCTCTTTCAATGACCTGGGCCATGAGAATAAAGAGAAATCTCACGAGCTACGAGGCCAGAATTGCTCTGCTGGAGGGGAAGAAGGGGGAAAAGAAAGACTTGGTGTAATTTGATGGGACCTGCACCCAGCAGGCTCCTCCCTGGCTCTGGTTTTGGGGTTGAACCAGAGAATTTTCCATGGGTTTCATTCCTATCTTTCCAGACAAGTGCCCACTTCTCAGGGGACCTCACATCATGGGAAGTAGGAATTACATGTGTTTCCACATAGTTCTTCAAATTAATGTGCAACAAATGGATTGATTGAATTAATAATTCATAAATGCTAATTGTACTTGAATGGAAAAGTGTTCAACCATTACCCTGTTCATTGACCTGAAAATATATCCCTCAGTTCAAAGTATTTCTTTAAATTTTGGTCTGATGACAGCAAATCTTTTAATCACTCTCTTGTAATTTTGTGACTTCAATTTAAAACCATTACAATCCTATAAAGAATTGACATTTAGTCAAACAAAATGATGAATTTCTTTGCACTGCTGTGAGCACTCAGATGCTCACTTTATCTCAAGCTTAAAAAGTTAGCCCAAAGCTTGCCCTGAACTGAATTAATTTTAAATATGCATTTACTCAGTAATTATGGCTCAGTAAAATTTAAACTCCAAGGAAATACAGAAATATTTTAATGGGTGGTACTGAAAACTAAACTGCTTCCTTTTGTTTCATGCTGTTTTCCATGTTTCCACGTGCAGCCACAAGATCAGTTGAGTTCTATTTCCCATTGCTCTCCTTGAAATGTTTATTATCTGCACGTTCAGTTTTGTAGTGCCAAAATTAAGGACAATTTAGGATAGTTCCTCATCCACAACTTCATCTACAATAAAAGTCCACAGAATCCTTTGGCTTTTTTTCCCCCCCACATCCTTCTGTTACATCCTGTGATTATTCCTCTTGGTTTTTAGGAAAAACTCCTTCTCCAGAGGTTTGTCCAGCACTGGAACAGGCTGCAGTGGAGGAGCCACTGTCCCTGGGGGATTTTAAAGGCTGGTACAGGTGGCACTTGGGCACCTGGTTCAGAGGGGGCCTTGGCAGTGCAGGGGCAGCTGGATTTGTCCTTCCCACCCTCATGGACCCTGTAATTCCCTGCTGATTGGGAATATTCCTCAATTATTCCCACTCTGTAATTCCCTGCTGATTGGGAATATTCCCCAATTATTCCCACTCTGTAATTCCCTGCTTATTGGGAATATTCTCCAATTATTCCCACTCTGTAATTCCCTGCTGATTGGGAATATTCCCCAATTATTCCCACTCAATGTTATCATGCAAATGCAGCAGTATCATTTATTTACACATTTTGCTATGTTGGATTTCTTTCAGTGAATTAAAGTTGCTCAGGGCAGCACACAGAGACCTAGGGGTCAAACAGCAAGTTTTTGTCTAAATGTTTCCTTCTGCCACGGCTTTAGTGGGAAAAACTTGGGAGAAATCACAGCAGGAGGAGATGACTTTCAGTGTTTGCGTGACAATTCATTACTGCAAAACAAGAGCTCTAGTTCTGGCTTAACTGAGCTGCACAGTGTGCAGTTTTGCCCAGTACAAACCCTCCTCTTTGCCCTTGGTCACCCAGCAGGGTCAGGGGTGGCTCAGCTCACCAGCCTTGCTTCAGGGGAATATTTCACTCTGTCAGCACCTGGGGGTTTGGGGAGGGAGGCTGGGTTTGCCTCTGTGCTTGGGATTGCTGTTGGTGTGTGAGCCAGAGTGAAGTTTGCCTGTGAATTCACTGCTCTTTATTCCCAGCTGCTGAGGAAATAGGAATCAAGGTGAAGTGGGGAAAATCATCTCCCCATATGAACTGAAAGGAATGTTCCTCAGGAAGGTACAAGAGCCAATCTGCTCCAGTTAGGAAAACAGTGACAGTAAAGGCCAACTAGCACATAAATCCTGCAGGAGCAAAGGTCTATCCTCCAGAAACACATCCAGAAAAATGATTTTTGCTTCTTGCCCTTAGATATTTGGTAATGTGAAACAAAATAAAGCAGCCCCATGAATATGACACTGTCTCAGTCATTGTTTCCTCACAGCTCAAGGAATAACTGCATTTTTGACAAGACAAAACACTTGGAACCACATGACAGAAAGGGAGGTTCTCTGAGAAATAAACTCCTTTTTGGGGGATGGAGATGTAGAAAAAGTGACAACAGCATCAAAGTGGGGAGCTGTTGCAATAACTCTGTGGTAACAACAATTTGTGGAGTTTTTTCCCTTCTTTCCATAGAGGAAACTTATTTGCTGATACTTGTACAATTATCTTCAATTCATTCCACTCCATCCTGCCTTCAGCTACGTTCAGTTTGATCCCCTCTATGCAGACATGACTGTGCCCATCATTGCTGGGCACAAAAACCCCTCCAGCCTCAGCCACAAACCAGCAGCCCCCTCAGCTCTGACCCTGGCTGGCTTCCAGCTTCACAGGTTGCTGCCTGTGCTCTAATGGAATTCTGCTTCCATTTCCCTTCCTTTGCCTGCCATCAATTCCACCGAATTATGACAGATTCCTGGACTCCAGGCTGGTTTTTTTTTCTTTGTTTCTTCCCATTTAAGAAAGATCTTGCAAAGGAGTGGTCCAAAAGCACAGCATCAGCCTTGCTGTCCTCTGCATCTCTGCAGAATTATTTCTGTTTTTTTTTTTTAGTGTGGAATAATTCACGTTCCAAACAAAGGCTCATGACTGTCAGTGACAATAAAACCTTAACTTTCTCTGCATTGCTTTCCATTCCCTAATGAGTTGAAGATGTAATTTTTTGCTTTTTCCTACTGTTGATGTGATCTGGAGAGATTTTCACTTTGCTGGCTTACCAGCGACAGCGAGAATTTCTTTTTCTCAGAGGAAGGGGAAAGTTTAAAGCTCAGCAGCATGAGAGGTTTGTATTGTTGTTGCAAGCACACATTACCTTCAAATTTATGCAAGCTGAATCTCATATGCCAAGTCTTCAAAATTAATCTAGACTCTCTCACCATCCCCTGTGGTTTGCATAAACTGAAAAGTTTATGGGCCAAGCTGTTGAAAAATGCCTCTGGATTTGTTTTCAGCCTGGCACACACAAAAAGGGATGAGCAGACACCAATGCTGCTGTTTCAAAGCCAGTGTGCCCACTTGGCTTCGTGTGTGAGAGCTGTGAGGGGCCATGGAGCTTCACCCTGGCAGGGCTGAGCCTGCCTCAAGCCTGGCAGCCCTCTCCAAACACAAAGGTCCCACCAAGTGCAGGAAGGGACAATGGCATTGAAGCAACTTGTCTGGTGCCAGCTGCAGATTCTGTCTAAGGAGCCCTTTCTGGAAAGCTGCTGCTCTCTCAGTGGTAGTAGGTGTGTCCCTGCCACTCAAGGTGTGATCACAACACCACAGCCCCCAGCCCTCAACTGATTTATGGATTCACAGAACCTTTAGGGCTGGAAAACACCTCGAAGATCCTGCACTCCATCAGCTGATACCACAGTCATGCTCACCATTGAAAACGTCCCTGCTGGAGGCTGCCTTAACAACCTGACATTTGGGTGCCAAGAGGATGAGCCCAGACTCTGTTCAGTGGTCCCCAGAGACAGAACAAGGAGCAATGTCCATAAACTAAAAGCAAAAAGTTCCACTTCAATATGAGGAAAAGCTTCCTTCTGTTGAGGGTGGCAGAGCCCCACAAAGGCTGCCCAGGGAGGTCCTGGGGTGTCCCTCTCTGGAGGCAGCCCAAACCCTCCTGGGCACATCCCTGTGCCACCTGCTCCAGGTGACCCTGCCTTGGCAGGGGGGTTGAGCTGGATCATCTCCTGAGGTCCCTTCCAGCCCCAGCTGTTCTGTAACCTCTCCACAATTCCCGGGCAAATCAAAGTAAAATAAAAGTAACTAAAACAAAACTCACAGACCACTGCCAGAGGATGGTGTGGGCAGGAATGAGGGAGGCTGAACTCCTCCTGCTCTGCACAGGTCTCCAGTTCTGCAGAACCACAGCCCAGGCAGAGAGGGCTCTTGGCCCTGTGCTGTAAGAACAGTGAAAACTCCAACGTGCACCTCGCAGTGTTACAGACACTGAGCTGGAACTCTTTGAATAATTATTGTTGTTATTACCTTGGAACCACCAGGGGAGAGCCAGGGTGGAATTCCGTGCAGCATGGACATGGACAGCTTGCTCCAGAGGCTTCTTCCCCTGCACAGCACAGAGCTAAACCAGCTCCTGATTCAGGAATCAGTCCCTCAGCCATTGCAATTTGCTACACTCAGCATCTGCACAGAAACCTTTATTAAAAATTTTAAAAAGACTGTTTATTTGATAAGACCTCTTTAAAAAACTATCATTTTTCTGTGATCAAGAAATAATCCAAATAATTCCTTCAGAAATTCTTTTAAGAGTGAAACTAGAATTTGACAATGACTCAAATGAATGTATTTTGACATTTATAAAAGTGATCAGCATTTATCTTGATACACAATAGAGATACAAGCATTCTTCGAAACAAAGGTTTGTCTTTTTTTATACAGGAAAGCTGCAGTCCTCTTTTAAATTGCAGTGTTACCATTTCTAGACTAGAAGAACATTCCCTTCCCCATTCCCATTACTCTTCCCATTAGAATTCCCACTCCTTTCCTCGCCCCTATTCCCCTCCCATCCCCATCCCCATCCCCATCCCCATCCCCATTCCCATCCCCATCCCCATCCCCATCCCCATCCCCATCCCATTCCCATCCCCATCCCCATCCCCATTCCCGTCCCCGCCGGGCGCGGAGGCGGTGCGGGAGCGCCCCCTGGTGCCCCGCGGCTGCTCTGGGAGAACACGAGGGGAACAGCAGGGGAAAAGCCAGGGGAACACCGGGGGAACAGGAGGGGAACAGGAGGGGAACAGGAGGAGACAACCTGGGAAACGGGAGGAGACAAGCAGGGGAACAGCAGGGGAAGATCAGGAGACAGCCAGGGGAACAGCAAGGGAACAGGAGGGGAACAGGAGGGAAACAGCCAGGGGAAGATCGGGGGAACAGCCAGGGGAACAACCAGGGGAACAGGAGGGGAACACCAGGGGAACACCCAGGGGAACAACCAGAAGACAACCAGGGGAACAACCAGGGGAACAACCAAGGGAACAGGAGGAGACAACCAGGAGACAACCAGGGGAACAACCAGGGGAAGATCAGGAGACAGCCAGGGGAACAAGCAGGGGAACACCAGGGAACACCAGGGGAACATCGGGGGAACAGCCAGGGGAAGATCAGGGGAATAGCAGGGGAAGATCAGGAGACAGCCAGGGGAACAAGCAGGGGAACAGCAGGGGAACAGGAGGGGAACAGCAGGAGAACACTGGGGGAACATCCAGGGGAACAGGAGGAGACAAGGAGGGGAACATCAGGGGAGCCGCAGGCGTGCAGGATGCTCTGCCAGGCGTTTCCCACCCCTGTGCTCAGCAGGATCTCAGCCACAATGCCACTTGTGTCCCTTCCCCTCCTGCTTCCCTGCCTCTCCAGGGGTTGAGAAGGGCTGAGGAAGGAGCACAACAGCAAATTCTCCAAGTGCAAAACCCCCCATCTGTCCAGCTGGGCGCGTCCCTGTTAACAGAGCACTCAGAAGCAGCACCCTCAGCAGGCTCCTCTCCACTCCCTGCCCTCCAGCCCTGTGGCACACGGAATCCCAGGGAATCCAGGGCTCTCCTCCCTTTGCTCACCTCCACCCTGACACATCCAGGAATCCAGGGCTCTCCTCCCTTTGCTCACCTCCACCCTGACACATCCAGCACAGCTGGCACCCTCCTGCTCGCAGGAATCCAAAGTTTTCCAAGGAAGTTCAATATTTTCACGGTCAAATCTTTAGGAAAAAAAAAAAAAAGTTTATCTAATGATTCATTCTAAAATGCAGAAGTCTTGTATTGAAAGTGTAAATTTATTGGGAAAACCATTTCAGAGAGGCCAAGCCCCAGCCTCCCTTGTTTCCATTACACGGATGAGAAAGTGTGACTGTTGTGCATAAGAAACAGGAAAGTCATCTTCATAAATATCTGCAAAAGGCCATTTAGCTCCATCAGCAAACGAGGGAAATGAGCTGTTTAGCATAGTTTAGTGAGTGAGTTTTCATTTCAAGGTTGAATAATGGCTTAAAAAAGAAAAACAAAAGAGGCTTTGAAACTTTTCCTAACCTTCAGCTCCACTAAACATGAAAACTGACTGCTGAATTCAGGGGAAGTGACCTATTTCTCAACACTTCAAAAAGCTTAAAACTGGGCAAATGACATTGACAAAAACATGTTAGTTAGCTTCCTTTACACAATATGGTGAAAATCAAGCAGAATATGAACTCTATTATGGGCAAAAGGCCTAAAGAACAGAGTTCTCAGAAGAAATGCATTTGTCCTAAACTTATTCTTGATTTTATTTCCTATTTTAAAGCATCTCCCCAGTGTGTGCTGTGAAAAACTGATCCCCACTTTGGACACAGAATGTGACCATTTGATGGAGGGCTCAGTTACAATCACAAAATAAATTAGGAAGTTTTTCCTGATCTTGCTTTTCAGCCTGAATTTTTCACCCAGCACTGCCACCACCAGGAGAAAAAATATTTTGGTTAGACGTGGAAGAACAATCCAGTCAACATTTCACCTGTTTTGTACTTAAGGAAAAGCCAGATTTGAGCACAAGGTATTGCAGAGTGCACACCAGGGCATCCAGGCTGGCTGGTGCTTTCCTGGGTTTTTAGAAGCCCCTAAGCAACTCACCCCAAACCCTTTTCTACACTGTTTGTTTTCGTAGCAATGCTTTGTCAAAAACAGCCTTGAGAAGTGAAGGAAATTACCTGAATTAAAGGATTCTCAATTAAAGATTGGCTATTTTTCACAGTAACCAGCAAACCTTTCTGCAATCCAGGCCAGACAAGATCTCTAGCAGCTCCAGTTCTCTGAAGACGCCGAGGGATAATTTCTGAATTTTGAAATAAATAGCAGCTACAATCTTCTCACCCCAATTTCCCCTGCATCCTTTGTTGCCATCTGATACCAGAGCCTTCCCAGGTCTGACTGACAGAAAGCAAACTCTGCAAGCTGGAGCCTTATTGAAAACACACTCCAAGTGCCTGGGAGTCAGGAGAAAGCAGGGTGAGCTGGGAGTCCCAGCTGGGAGCTGGGGTTTTGCAGATGGAGCAGGGCACAGGCAGACAGCCTGGTGTGATTCCCCTTTCCTGGGCTCTGTGCAGGGTGGGGAGCCCTGGCTTTGCTTTTCCTCCTTCCCCAGCACCACTCATGGCTTGCTCCAGCAAAATTTCACAGGCTAGTGAAGAAATTGTCCAACTGGGCTTCCAAAAGCCACACCTACCCCTGGTCCCAGCCAAACCAGTCAGGATTAAAACCTGGCATGAAAATTCATTTCAAGGCAGCCTCCTGACCACGTTCCAGTCTATCAGGCTGGACAGGGAGGGCCTGCACTGCTCTCTTTAATATGCCAGTGTTCCTGAAGAAAAAAAAACTTAAATTAAGTGTGCATATTTGCTTGGGAATTGGGATTAATATACATTACTGATTTACTGGTCTTTGCAGCTTAAGGTAATTGTAATGTCTTTAAAAGTTTGAAACAAAATTCCGTGTGCTGAATAACTTATGCAAATATTGTAATAGAATTTAGTTTCTGTGCTACTCAAATGTAAAAGACTTAACCAGCATTATGCTACTCCTGCCAACACTTTTACTCTTCAAAAGAACCAATACAAAAGCATTCCCAGTTAGCCA
Source organism: Euphonia xanthogaster (assembly GCA_034509185.1). Lineage (NCBI taxonomy): Eukaryota > Metazoa > Chordata > Aves > Passeriformes > Fringillidae > Euphonia > Euphonia xanthogaster. The sequence continues at coordinate 3,768,551 of JAYDZK010000271.1, read as the reverse complement.
GCCTGGATCACCCTCCCTCCCACAGGATTAGGAGTTCATCCCATTGAGAGAAAATGCCCTTTCAGTGGCCACAGGCACAGAGTCCTGGGCATCTCCCACTGCCCAGCAGCATTCAGCACAGCTTGCAGCCCTGAATTCCTTGGCCATTTATGAGATGAAAGGCAAAAAGCACAGGAAATGCTGTTGGGCATGTTAATGCTCAGCTACCTAGGTGAATTTCCATCAGAAATAGTGGAAATATGGGAAGTTAAGAGTAAAGGAATAGTTGGAGAAGCAAAGCCAGGAAGTGCAATGCATGTGATACCCCCAGTCAGGCACAACAGGGGCTGACAGGCAGAGTCACAAGGAGTCACAAGGGACACAGAATGGGTGGACAGCTCTATTAGAATCATTCTTCCCTTACACACAAGGATTGGTGTGGAAAAAAGTTAAAAAAAAATAAATGTATAGGTAAAGTGGCTGAGGAGCATCAAATCCTGTGAACAAGTTCATCAGTTGCAAAGAAAAAAAATTAGCAATAAATATTTATGCTTCTGCTGTGGGTTCAGTACAGATCATATTAAATACCAACGGATTCCACATTCGTAAATGGAACAGAAAAGCCACATTAAACTTGCAAACTGGAAAAGCAGTCCCTGAGCTGCAGCCAGCCTTTCAGAAATGGGAAGGACTTTCAGGAGATGGATGCAACAGAGACTTTGACCTCTGTGTCTCTCTGCTGGAAGGAATGGATGCAATAGCTAAAAAAAAATAATTGAAACTTTGGAAGTATTTGACAAAAAAAAAAATATAAATCCTTCAAGGGGAAATTGTTTTTCTCTCTGTAAAATACACAAACTGCTCAGGACAGCAGTGATCACATGAGCCTGTCAGTGGACAAACTCCCATCTTTGGCAGGATGATGAATTCCTGTCTCGTCCATCTTTCAGCTGCTTCTTGGTAAACAACCTGAGGTTCCAGCTGGGGAAGGCTCAGGCAGGAGCACCAGGGCTCCTGCTGGGTCCCTGCAGAGCCCTCAGCCTGTGCACTGTGCCCAGGGCACGTCCCCAGGGTCAGGGCACCCCCTGTCACAGCCTTGGCTGCCACTGGCCACCCCCTTGTGCCCAGCACATCCATATTCCTTGAGGTAATAAATTTATTGTGGCAGTGGAGGAGCAAAGAAACCTTTCCAGCAAACTCTTTCAGTTTTTATTAACAGAGGCAGAGCTGTCTCCACTGTTACATTTAATTAAAACATCACTTTGCCACAGCTTCCTTTGCAACTTTGAGACAGAACAATACAAGCACTATTTAATAAAGCTGGAAGAGTGGCAGCACAGGGAGGTGCCTGGGAAAAGAGGGTCTGCTGGCAAAGGCAGGAGAAGCAGGAGCAAAAGGGGCATAGAACACACTGAGGCTGCAAGAAATGAAAAGGGAATTGAATATGACCATATGACAAACTGAACCTGTATTTATTCAAATCTGATTTGAGTTGGTCACTCCCCCTTTGACAAGACAGAGTTATATTTAATTTCAGCTTTCTGGAGCCAGTGTCTTCTCCCACTCTGTTGCACTGAGGCAAAGCTCAGTAATCTACAGCTGAGCAGCTCACTGCCTTTCCTGGGAAGTTTTAGGTTGGGAATCAGGGCAAGGCTCTTTCCCCAGAGGGTGCTGGCACTGCCCAGGCTGCCCAGGGAATGGGCACAGCCCCGAGGCTGCCAGGGCTCCAGGAGGGTTTGGACAACATTCCCAGGGATGCCCAGGGTGGGATTGTTGGATGGGCTCCCCCAGCCCTGGGGACAGAGTGAGCACCACTGGCTGGAGTGACCTGCACAGGAGCCAAGAGCATCCTGCCCCTGGAATGCTCTGCCCCTGGAATGCTCTGCCCCTGGAATGCCCCTGGAATGCTCTGCCCCTGGAATGCTCTGCCCTTG
>JAYDZK010000271.1:3743406-3766393 GCA_034509185.1 Euphonia xanthogaster | reverse complement strand
TCTGCCCCTGGAATGCTCTGCCCCTGGAATGCTCTGCCCCTGGAATGCTCTGCCCTGGGAATGCTCTGCCCCTGGAATGCCCCTGGAATGCTCTGCCCCTGGAATGCTCTGCCCTTGGAATGCTCTGCCCCCCAGACCAAGCCCCACGTGGGAAATAAGTGACCAGTTGCTCTGGGAGACTGAGGAGAGGTTCAGCACACAATGGGGGTGAAATGAAAAGCTTGAGGAGAGGTTGTCTTGGCAACATGGTCTGATTCATATTTAAAGATAAAATCACTCTCCAGAGCTAGTGTAAAGTGGATGCCAGAGATAAAAAAAATCGAGGCACTCATAACATGTTCATGGAAGGAAGCTCTGCCTTCTGTCATTTGCCTGAATTTATTGGGACTGCTTGGTAGAGTTCCCTCTATTCATTGCAAAACATTCTTTTTATAGAAACTGTTAAAGCAAACAAATAAGCTTGGAAAAACACAGCTTAAGCTCCTCCAAGACACCATGTAAAACAGCCCAGGGCCTCAATAATCCAAAGTACCACCTTTGTTTTTACCTGTATTAACACAAAAGCAGACAAGCATAACACTGCTGCACGGAAATGTTCTCACCATCAACTGGAGCAGGCACCTTATAAAGCAGAGGCTGGTAAAGATTTCTCACTTTTTATATCTTTAACTGCTCTTTGTCCAGTGATTGATTTTAAGGGCCTTGAGTTTGGTGTGATTTCTTCTGGCAGGGATCTCATTAGCCCAGGGTGTGATGAGAGGGGCAGGAAAAGCCTTGGAACCCTGGCAGGGAGCTGGCCCAGCCCAGGACAGAGGGACAGTGTCCCCCTGCTCCCTGCTGCATCTCACCAGCAGCAATCTCTCAGGACAGAAATTCCAATTGTTAATCGTGTCCAAGAAATTACTGTGCTGCTAAAATGCTCTACCTCTCATTTAATAGGAGTTCTGCCTTAGAAGAATATAGGCACTGCCTGATTTCACATTCTTTCTGTGCTTCTGCCAGGATAATGAGAAGAGAGCTAAACTGGCAGGTCCCAGATTATTTGTCTCTTTTGCAAATAGTTTAACAAGAAGAGAAAAGGGGAAAAAAAGGCAGCAAACCCTACATTTTTCTACATTTCCTTTCCTTCTGTTTTGCTTGAATAGATCATTGCACTCAGCCTAAAATTCCCCACGAAACCAATTCTGGCAGGAAATAAAAGGAAAACATTTACAAGGCTTTGCTGTGGCCCTTCAGTCTCCCTTCTCAAAGACTCCAGGAGCAGTGAGGCTGGTGGGTTCCATCCCTCAGGTGTCCCCTTTTCTGTCCCCTTTTCTGGCCTGAGCTGTAAAGGGCTCGGTGCCTCCTCTGATCTCACTGACCTTCCCCTCCTGGTCCCCAGCCAGGAGCAACTCAGTGATTTTCATTTTCTCCAGTGATTTTCATTTTCTCCAGTGGTGATCATTTTCTCCAGTGATGATCATTTTCTCCAGTGATGATCATTTTCTCCAGTGATGATGATCATTTTCTCCAGTGATTTTCATTTTCTCCAGTGATTTTCATTTTCTCCAGACCTTAAGGCACTCCCAGCTTTCTGTAACCTGGCAGCCTCTGCTGTTCCTGCCTAATTGCAACTTCCTCCACCCACCCTCTCCCATCTCCCTTACCCTCCTGAGCAGCCCCTTGAGGCAGCTGCTGCTGAAGGTGGAAGAATTGAGGTAAATTGCTGAAGATTGATTTAAACTCAGCTGATATCTTCATCACATCTTCCAGTCTGTGACTAGCAGGCATCCCTTAATTCCCCTCCTAATAACCATTCCTGACTGCAGAGAGGCTCGGTGATCCCTCACTCCTGGCTCAGCTGAGCACTTCAGAAATGCCACTTTTCTATCAGCCACTCCGCTCACTTTCAAAGGAAACCTTCAGAGTAATTTCACCATTTTGACTTGAATCTCTTTTTTATTAGCTATTTTACTCCTGCAGTTCTGGCTTGTAGCACTGCTCTGCTCCCAGATGGCACAATCCTTCCCTTGCCAAGGACAAGGCTGACACATTTGGGAAGGCAGGATAACGGGAACAAAGAGGTGGCAGAGCTGGAGGATGCAACAATTACATTTAACTGGCTGGCAATAAAGGATGGTCTCAAATACCTGCTGTTAATGCAATCTAAGTCTCAGCTACAGCTGGAAAGGGGACAAAGAAAAAACTTGCAAAGGGCAAAGCCTGAAAGTTTTCCCTGCGCCTGATGTAAGTGATAAAGTGGAATGGGTAATTACCTATTAACATCAGCAAAAACAGGGGATCTGGGGCCAAAGCAGTTCAGCCCTGAAGAAGTGAAAAGACTGGGAAAGTTGCAAAGAAAGAACCAGCATTTCACACAGGAAGAGGTGCACGATATTAATGACAAAAGCTGAAAATTGAAACTTCAGGGAAGCAAGTTTTTAACACCACTTGTAATTAGCCCAAGCTGCTCACTGCCTTAAAGGATCAGTGAGGTGAACAGCTCTGGAGATGCTGTACAGTCAGTGCCATAGGTGGCTTGTTCTGTTTTGCTTTAAAAACCAAACTAAAGAATAAAAAAGCTTATCACCCTTGTGAGCTGATTCAAACTCATCTCTGGGGCTTTTGCATGAATCAACAGGAGCTGCAGAACCTGGCAGCATTTCCACTCCAACTCACTTAAAAACTGAACCTGTACCCTGCATTTACAGGACCACAGAAAAGGCTGCTCTAGAATGCTTCACTGAAGGGATAGGAAATGCCAGAGCACATCAAACAGTGCTCAGGTGCATGGAGGAAAAGAAGAACCTTAATAAAAACAGATTCACATGGGTATGAAGCACGAGGGGGGAGAATGAGTGGGATATTCAGGGTCCACAGACAAGCCACAGCAGAAAAGCACTCAGCTCTTTCCCGGAAGGCATCAGCCCTGCAGAGCCCTCAGTGACACTCCTGCAGCCAAGGGAAAGGAGCTGGAGCAGCTGACCCTGCCCCCAGCAGGGCTCCTCACTCCCCCTGCCCTGCCCCGGGCTGAGCCAGCCCAGCAGAGCTGCCCCTTGCAGGGGCACAGCCAGCCAGGGGCTCTCAGCCTCCTTAGGATTCCCAGGGACAAACCTCATCTATTGCTGAGTGACAGGTAAATGTAGGAAAATGGTTTTATAAAATACAGAAGATGCACCAAAAAAAATGACTGAGGTGTCAATTACACAAAATTATAGAGTACTGCTTAATAATTAATCTAATAACTAATAGAAATAGTTAATGGTGGCTCAAGTCACATCAATAATTTTTGCTCATATTCCAGTCAGACATTAAGTTTAAGTGTACTACATTAAAAAAAATCCTAACAGGCATTTACATTTTGCCCTGTCACTAATCAATCCTATTTAACTTAAAAAGGCTTTGGAGAATGCTATCATTTGCTGTGATGGAGTGGACAGCCATCTGAGCAGAATCCATTTACAGTCTGATGAAGTGCAAGAGGCTGCAAGTGTTCCCCAGCCATCACTCTGAACTGTGCAGCAAGATGTAAAAGCAGCAGCAGCACCCTGGCAGGAGCAGGAGCTGAATGAAAACACAAACTCTGCACCAGGTATTACAGTGAAAAATCCAGAATGACAAAGTCTGACAAACACAGAGTTAGGAAACTGCTCAGTGTCCACTTCAGGCCCTGCTTTGGTGATGTGGGACTTTCAGAATGGAGTAGAACTCATAACTAATACAGTAGTGAGATCACACCAGGATTCTGTGAAAATTTTCATTGTACATGGAAAAGGCCCCAAAACACAATAACCAGAAAGCAATTAAAGTTACTTGATTAACTTATTTTCCATTTATAATGGCAGCTTGTCTCAGAAGAAATGACAAAATCTCTTACATCTTAGGGATGCAAGACACGTGCTCTTGGAAGTTTTACTCCTGGACAAAGGTGCTAGTGAGGCTGCTGTCTCCATCTGTGGAGGTGGAGGCAACACTTTGATGGGGAATTGATGGTGAAATGGTGAAATCCACCCTTCTTGATGGTGAAATGGTGAAATTCACCCTTCTTGATGGTGAAATTCACCCTTCTTGATGGTGAATTTCTCGACAAGAGCTTTCCAGCTCCCCGATAATTGTGCTGAAATAAAACCCTTTGCTTAAAATAAAACCCTCTTCCTCCTCTCCATCTGTTGCCTCTGCTCCTTGCCCACTCTCCCTTGTCTCTCTGACACCTCAAGCTTTGTCTCTCTGGCTGAGCATCGGGCCAGGTCACAGTGACCAGAGGGTTCTGGGGTAGGGAGAAGGCAGAGGGCACCAAGTGCCAGGCAGAAAACACCAATTCAGCCCTGGATCAGGGCCAGCAGGGAGGGCCAGGCTGGACCACAGCCCCAGCACAGCAACCACCAGGAATGAAACAGAACTTCCCAGCAGTGAAACGATGCACAGTTCCTGGTTTATTCAGGGCTTGGGCTGGGGTGAACAAACAGCTGCTCCTGATCCTCCTCACCTTTCAGTTTCAATGCTGCCGTGGCCATCAGAGTGCACAGCCACCCTGGAAGGGCTGTGTGGAGCACAACAGACACATCTCACATTCCCAGACCAACAGCCAGGTGTATTTTCCATGGAAATATCACACGTCTGCCAAAAATATAAATGCACAAATCCTATTTTTACAGTTACTCTCTTCTCCCTGTGTTTCCTCTGTGCACAGGAATTCTCATGTGGATGTTTTGCAGCATCAAGGGGTTCTGCACCTGGTCATCACCACTCCTCTGCGTGGCACCAACAAACTTCCCTGAGCTTCTGCAAGGGGTTAAAGGCCAACAGATCTGTGGAACACAATTCAGTCAGACTTGGCAGGACTCTGCTTCCCTCCTGGAGCACCCTCTGGGTGCCAGGATGGCCAAAGCACAGCCAGAGGCACTTCCTCAGGAATCAGGTTCTTTACACTGGGTTCTTTGTGATGGCTGAGGGGGTTCCCTGTTCCATTAACCCCAAATCCAGAGGGACACTACAGCACCTGGGCAGCTCCATCAACACAGGAACCAGCACAGCACTGCTCTGACCAGCATGGAACAAGTTTAGCTCAGCATTTCCCAATCTCTCAAGACAGACAGACAGACAGACAGACAGACAGACAGAAACACACTTTTTACAGTGGCTAGCCTGGCTGTTGTTCTCTCTAGCAGCAAAGCCAGCCAGATTACCATTGCAAGCCATGTATTTCTCACAAGAAGCTCTTGGCTCAGAGTATTTTGCTATTTGAAATAGATATATATATGCTTCACTAAGTTCTTAATGAACATATTTGGCCCAACTGGAGAGAAGCTGAATATTTTTGCCCAGTAACTGCAATTAAAATTCATTCCATGTGGCTGATGGACGTGCTATCCGTTTGTGCTCCTTGATGACTGACACCTCCTGAAAAAGCCCTACCAGTCAGGCAGACACAGAGGTTGGGAAGATGGTGGCACCTTCTTTGGTCCCAGGCCAGCCACTGATGATCAGAATTTATGGCTTGGAGCTTTTTCTTCAGCTCCAGTGCTGACATAACCCAAGCAGGCATTTGTTGGCTGTTGCCATAGCAACAGCAGGCAGGGAATGTTCCAACACTCCTGCTTGGCACAAGGACACCTCTTTAGCTTGCTAACAAATGTCTGATTAAACATTCATGCTCCCCCAGACACCCAATCCGTATGGATGACTGACTCCAGGAGCACTTGACCCAAATCCTGCTCTGTGTGTGGGTGAGGTGAGGGAGAGGAGCTGGCCCAGCTCTGCAGCTGGCAGGCATGGATCTCACTTGGGAGCTGAGTGAGCAGCAGGCTGGGATGGAGCTGCTCCCTCTGCAGGTTCTGCTCCAGTGACAGGCGTCTTAGAGTCTTCATGGGACTCAGAGCCAGCCCCAAAAGGGTGCTGACATCACCTGGAATCACAGAGAAAATCTCTTTTGGGGAGAGTCATAACTTTTCCTTGACTTTCAGTGGGGTCTCTGTCCCTCACTGATCTCCTGCCCCACAGGAGGGATGATCTGTCTCTGCTGGACCTCCCAGACCAGGTGCTGCTTCTCTACTTTGAGCAGCTCAGACAAACACATCCTCCTCATCCTCTGACACAAACCCTCCCACTGCCCCTCCAAGGGTTGCACATCCATCTCCTGCCCCATTCTGGGATCCACACACAGCCCACAGCAAACTCTGAAAGCCTTGTGCTCTGCACAGCTGGACATCCAGCCTCTGGCTCTGCAAATTGCTCACACTTCCATTTGGGATTGCCAAGAGGCCTCAAATGACTCCCTGCTTATGTGGGTATGGTTAATTAGCACTAATAACTTCACAGAATGATTAAACAGGGACATTAAAATGAATATTTACATTTACTGTTAGAATCTGCAGGTTTTTCTCCTCTTAAAAACTGCATTTCCAGTACCTAACCTCATTCAACAGAAAGCTGTGTGTGTCACACTGGGGATGTATCACACCAGCTTCACATATTCTCAGCCACCTTTCTGGGAATTCAGAGTACCCCTCTTCCTGCAGGCATCAGGAGGGAAATAAAACTGCTTGGATGGGCAGAGGACATAAAACAGACACAACAGCCAGAAATGACTGTAAAAGCAACATCAAAACAGGTGTGCCAGAGCACTGCTGCCTGAACAAAACCTTGAGCTGGCACAAACTGCCCTCCCCAGCAGCACACACTGGGCAGGCAGTGAGAGCTTCTGAGTGGGGCTCAGACTCAAAGGACTCCAAGCAAAGAGGGGCTGGGGTGTGTTGCAATGCCACATCACTTCTGTGGTCACAAAACACCCACCTTGAAGGCCAAGGTAAAAGCTTTAACTTGGACCTGGCCCAGCCTCACTCATGGAAACTCACAGCTACAAATCCTGAATTTGCATTTCTTCATAATGTGGATTTTTTTTCCCCTAGCATTTGTATTTTCTTGGTTGACTTTAATTAACTTCTTGCTATGCTCATAAACTTGGAGAGGATTTGCTTTAAGCTTTTACATCTCTAGCCCATATTAAGATATTTTAATCTTTAAACCTCTAGAACATTTAATGGATTTAAACAATTTAAGAAGGAAGGAAAAGGTGCTGGCAGAATGCACCCAAACTGAACAACTTTGCATGAACTTTCTATTTGGCACAACTTAAAATTTCTCTTAAGATGGTCTAGAAACACCTGAATGGACCCAATCACAGATTCATACTTTATTTCCCATTAAATAAAACATGGCAAGCTGGGAAAGAAAAAGATGGGGAGTATGGAGGATGGAACAGAAAGAGCTAAAGTAAACTGAAGCATAAAAAGGCTGCAGTAAACAAGGCTGCTTCAGGGAAGCAGCTTTTTGAGTCCATTAAATTAAGGGGTTGGGCTTTCAAAACATGCTGGGGAAAATGGAACATTATAGAGAAAGCAAGTCAAGAAAGAGACGTGAAAGGTAAATGTTGTTATGGGTGAAAAGAAGCACAGTCATACACAAAAAGAGATGCTGCTTGTGGTATGTGGTGGACCTGGCTTGAAAAACACCTCTGTCTCTCTGTATTATTCATATTTCCAATTCTTTGTTCTATCTACAATGACAGAGCACTTCTCTTCCACTTGCTGTCAATGCACAGAGCATTAACAGCACACCCTAAGCACTGCCCTTCCAGAGTGTGGCAGCAGCAATGCCTGCAGACCATTTCCCCTTTCAGCAATGCCTGCAGACCATTTCCCCTTTCAGTAATTCCTGCAGACCATTTCCCCTCTCAGCAATGCCTGCAGACCATTTCCCCTTTCAGTCTGACCATGAGGAAAACATCCCTTCCTGCTCATCTCACTGTTACCCACAAAGAGAGCTCCGGGCAGCTGGAGAAGCCTGGCTGGAGCTGCTCCCAGAGGAATGGAAGGCATGACAGGCACAAGGCTTTCCTGCACACGTGGGACTCGGAGACCTGGCTCTTGAAGGTCAGCTGAACACAGATTCTGGAGCTCCACTCACCCTTCAAGCTCCTTCCCTCCTGGGGAAGCACTGCCCTCCCTTGTAAGCACCCCAGAGTCTCTCTGGGCCTTGGTTTTGCAGAGTGCAAAGGAGCATTTGGAATCCCCACTTATGTGCCCTTCTTGCCCTGGTTTTGTTGCTCATAGCAAGTTTAAACTACTCCAACATTTCCCTACTTTCTTTTGAAAAGACAAAATTTCATTCTAGTCAGTGAGATTGCTTCTGAAAAACAAACACACAACATGGAAAAGGGAAGTTTAAAACTAAAACTAAACACAAGTTTAGTTTAGTTACAAAATACAAGTTAGTTACTAAACACAAGTTTAGTTTAGTTACAAAACACAAGTTAGTTACTAAACACAAGTTTAGTTTAGTTACAAAACACAAGTTAGGTTACTAAACACAAGTTTAGTTTAGTTTTAGTTTTATCATCCTTTTGGTATGTACAGAGGAAGGTGAAAAATCCTCAAGCCCTGCTGCAAATCCGTCCCCACAGACTTGCAGCACACAAAGGGCTGCAAAGTCCCCTCAGGAAAGCTCAGATGAAAATTCTCAGCTGTCCAAACATCTGCTCATTGCAGGGAGCTTTAAAGAAAATTGCAACTGTCCAGACAATCTTCATTTGTCAATGCTCTTCTCCTCAGAGATCAGATAACCCCAAGATTTTTTTATTTACAAGAGCAGGCAGCAAATAATTAATGTAGCTGCTTACTAAACACTTCAGCTTCATGGACTCCCTCCCCTTACAGAAAGGGAGAGCAGCTCCTGCCATATTCCCTGTGCCAGCTGTCAAGTATTAGCTATGGGCTAACATGGCTTTCAAAACTTTATCATCCAGTGCTGCTAATTAGCCCTAATGGACCTAAGCAATAGAAAGTTCTTTGATTGGTTTTCTTTGGGTATTATTTCCCTTGAACAGATTTTAAGCCGTGGGCAATACTGTTCTCTGTGGCTGTATCCTTCTGCTGAGCTCCCACGGGTCCAGTTCTGCTGTTGGAAAAGCAAAGCAATCCCACAAGGGTCACAGGCTGGACCATTTCACAGAGCAAAACACAATCTGCATTTCCTAGCAGGCAGAGTCTCCAATTACCTCGAGGTTGGCTGTCCTGCTGTCTGCCACCGAACCCTTCCCAAGCCTGCCCCTCGCTTTTTGGGAATGATGCACAGAGAGCTGCTCACTGAGGTTTGAGTGCCAGACATCAGCACTGATTTCCTCCAGCATACCCCAATGGTTCATCTGACTGCACCTGGCCTTTGTTTTGTGCCTCTCCTGTTTCTTTCAAGAGTTTCCATGACAAACCTAGGAACAGAGAACAGGATGGCCAGGCTCTGCACACAGAGCACAAAGCTGCTCTGGGAGCACTTCCCCTCCTGGGAACAAAAAGCCCCCCCATAAATCCAACATGCTATGTCTTACATTACAAAGGTTCCTGGGATTAAATGCCAGCTAAATCCTGCAGCAGCTATTTCCCAAAGGGTGACCTGGGCTAGACAAAGCTCATGCCTTTCAACAGGAGCATGCAGCAAAGCTTTACACGTGGGATTTGGCATCCAAGACAGGGCTCTGGCCACTGCACTTGCAAGCAAGGTAGAAAAAAGCCCTTCAAGCCCCCTCCCTGAAGTGTCTCCCAGCAGCTGTGCAATGGGCAGGCTGCTGCAGGACTGCAATCTGGGATAGCCCCTGCTGGCCCAGGAACAAACACACAGGGAGGGCTGATGCTCACTGGAGCTCCAGGAGGGTGTGTGACCAGGGATGGAAACACAAGGAGGATGCTACACCAGGGCCTGGGCACTCCCAGCTTTTCCCTGTCTCCCTGCATTAAGCCCTTGTCAGCAGCCAGCCCTCCAGCCCTGCAGGGTGGGCTCCAGCCCCTGGTGCATGCAGGGCTCAGGCACAGTCTCAGCTGGGCTTGGTCCCCTCCATCTGCTCCTGCACAGCTCTCTCTCTCCCATCTCCTCAAGATAAACTCAGGCTCTTCCAGCAGGGGAGGGAAAATCCTGAGGAAAAACTTCTGAATTCCCTACCATGCCTCCAAAGGTGGCTCAGAGCAAGTCCTGCTGCTCTGCTCCTGCCTGTGCTGATAAATGTGCAAACAGCACATGCTGGTGGATCAACTGCTCCCCGTGCCCTCCTTGCTCTGCATGCTGAGCAATCCCAGGCTTTGTGGGGCACCAGGCAGGTGCAGTAAGCACAGGGATGGAAAAGCTGCAGTGGGAATCCTCAGAAAATGGACAGGGATGGGCTTTCCATGCATGAGAAAGACATGCAAGACCTTTGTGTGGAAAATTATGAGTGTAAATATTCACTTCTTGCATCCTGGGTAGCAAAATTTGTGTTTGATAATGTGTAGATTAATTATAGATATTAGATTATAGATTAATTTGTGTTTGATAATGTGTAGAGTAATGTGTAGGGTTCCAAACCAGTCTTTATTTACAACTGTAGGACTCCTGAAATGTATAAAGATTGAGTGTTTAAAAAGAAAGGTGAGTGTTCTAGGAAGTTATTACCACAGCTGCAGTTCAACTATCCTAGCTGGATGGAAACTTCCATGGCAATTCCTATTTTAAAATATTAACATGGATGAAGGAAAGGGAAACAGTAACAATATTAATTCTCTACTAAGTGTGATTCCAGCAAGGATTACCATGAAGAGTTAAACATTATTTCTTAGCTCTAAACCTCATCTATAAATTCCTGTCACAGCAAAGAGCACAAGCTGGGAGGACATGAAAAGATAACCACAGTCCCCATCAAATATTTTGCTTATTTCTTGTATAATTTAGATTAAGATCACTTTCTCATTGCTGTAGCATTACCAGATTGTTTTCCGCTTCTGGCTTGCAATGGCATCAACCTGAGTGCTGACTTTTAACAACAGGCTATTGAATAACCCCAGGAATGAAACAAAAAAATGCCTTATCTAAAGCTGGCATGAAATTAAACCACTCAGCGTAAAGCTGCTCTGACATTCGAATTCGTGTTGTAGAGATCTGTTCACCACAAATTTCAGCTGCACTGAACAAGACCCTCTAGGCTTGTGCATACAAAGCAGCCCTGGTGTCCCCTGCTCAGCTCGTTATGAGCAGCAGCTGAAACTCCATTTTTCCAGCTTTAAACTGGAAGGCAGGGATGTTTTACACTGTTCTCTTTCCCTGCCTGCAGCTAGGAGCACGTGGAGAACAAGCTCACCAGCAGCCTGGTGGTGGGAGAGGCGTCCCCAGTGCCCTGGGGCTGCAGGGAGGGCAGCAGGCAGGATGTGCCAAGGACAGCAGGTACAGCCCCTCCACAAATTGCAGCAAGTCCAAAGGGACTGCGGGAATATTTTGGTGGTTGGTTCATGCAGGTAGTTAGGTTAACTCTTCCAAGACAAAACACTGGCCCTCTAAGCCCTGGGGAAACAGACCTTTGCTTCCAAGAAACAGCAACAGTGGAAGAAATCAAATCATTCCTGGGTTATTTTTGCTGGAATGGCCACCTCACTGCAGAACACTCAGAACTACAGAAGCAGAGGTCTGCAGTGTACAGGGTTTTCCCCCCTAAGCAGCCAGGCTGACACAGGACAAGCAGCCAGTGTTGTTGCACAGCTCCTCTCTCCTAGAGCTCTTCACCTCTTTGCTTCTCTTCAATGGAAGAGGCCAAGATGCTGCCATGCACTGACTCCCATGTTAAAATCCTGGGACACAGGACACCCCGGAGCATCCTGAAGAAGGCTCTGCTCTCTGCTTCCCAAATCTGTCACTAGAAAAGCTGTGGTAGAGATTTGTGTGAGCTTCCTCTGAAGGAAAAGGCAAGACAAGTCCTGGCTGGAGTACAAGACATTTATGGGACTGAAGAGGCAGGTGAGAACAGTTGTACTTCAAAGAGCAGGATGAAAAATGAGAAATGTGAGGACTACTATCAAATTCAGTCTGCCCTAGTATGGGGAAGGAGACCAAAAAACCTCAGATAACCTGGCACAATTGCACATGCACAATGCCAGTTTAATCTGGAGTTTTCAGACATATTAACTATAACCATGTACCAGAGCAGATACAACCCAGAAATACACAACTGAGCTGGAAAAGAAAGCAAAATATCTCATTTCTTTCAAGCATAGAGCCCCCAAATCCAATATTTTGGTTTCTGATGTCTACTGAAAGCTGAAATCATCAAAATCATTAATTCACACAACAGACTCTTCACTTGAAAACATGAAAAATGCTTTGAACCACATTCCAAAATAAGTACTCCCTTTATATGAGAGATAACTCTTGAGAATTTGCTCTACTACAAAGAACCCTCTTAATTCAAGTCCTTCTGCTTCAAACAATACTCTCTGATCAATAAAAATCTCCCACTCTGGTGGTTTTCTCAGCGTGAGCTTTCAACAGCCACAAGGCAATAATTCAAACTACACTCAGGATGATCTAGTGAATAACTGAGGACGATGCACAGTTTGGAGAGGGATGAATCAACAGCAGAAGGAAAATCTTCATCAGGAGCTGCAGCCTCTCCCAGACAGGATTTCCCAGCTGGGCAAGTGCACTTCACAGCATCCTGCAGACTCAGCTGCACGTCAGTGAATTTGCTCTTTATTGGGAATTCCTGTAAGGAATCCCTGGCATGGCTGGCACGGCAGGAGCCCAGAGCCACAGCTTCAGCAGCCTGCCCTGCTGGTGCTGCAGAGCAGGGGTGCTGCTCTTGCCACAGCTGGGAAATCAGGGATTGCTCAGCACTGAGCAACACGGGCCAGCCCCACGCTGGGAAAACCAGGGCTGGAATTCCAGGGACACACCTCAGCAAAGCTGAACTGGTGGAAGGACACTCCTGCTTTTAAAGGGCAAAAGCCTCTTGAACAAGGCAAAAAAGCCTCCAAACCAATGCAAAAGCCTAATGCACAAAATTGGCATTTCATGCCAACCTGTGACATCAAAGACACGGCGTGGGGTTTTTTATTTCTGCAGGAGCAATCCCTGAGGCAAAGCACCAATCCCTAGCAACTACTGACTCCAAAGAAACAGAAACCAGCATTTTCCCAGTCCAGAAGAACCCCAGAGACACAGGAAGGAGCTGCTCCAGCATCCCTTCCTCCCTATCTCACAAGCAGCAGCAGACAAACCCCTGGGGACAGATGTTCAGGTGTTTGTGAGTGCCAGGGGATTACACTGATCTAAGAATAAATGGCAACAAAGGAAAGAAATCTGCTTGGAAATGATCTAAAATAAAATATTCTCCCTTAAGTTCACACATTTAGTTTAGTCATTAAAACTTTCTAAAAGTACCTCTAGGTTTTATTTTATTTATCAAAGAGCCAGCAACTAGCATTTTTTTATTACCTTTGAGACTTCCAAGAAACTGATAAACATTTACATTTACTGTAAAAAATTAAGTTTCTGAGTCAACAGTGTATTATATATTTGTCTTAATTGGGCTGATTTTAGCCTCCTTAAATTCTGCCTAATTTTTTAACTTGGACTTTTATTTGTTGCAGTGTTTCTCATAAAAATCTGCAAACGAATTACAAACTGTGGTTAATGAGCTATGCATAAAACTTCTCTTTTTCCTTATCATTTGCACCATCTGCTTTGGCTGGTTTATGATCAGTCTGTAAGCCAGTAATCTATCTACTTTATTTCCTATCTCACTTGGGGGAAAAAATGAAGAAATCCACTAGAGTTTTCAAACTCCCAGTTTTCTCAGAGTTTTCTTTGAGTGATGCCTTATTGTCCAACCTGCCTCATGTTCTCGTTTTCTCCACTGCAAAACTGAGACTTCCAGCTCCATTTAAAAAGCTCTTTGGATTCCCAACACACCCCAGACAGGACAGCAATTCCAAGACCAAATCAATCTATTTTACCCTTCTGCCCCATTACTAAAAAGCAAAAATGCTTCTTTTCCTCCCCACCATTCCCATTTCAATCATTACTGACTGCAGATTGCACACAAAATACAACTGTGGATTTGCAGGAAAAAAAATGAAAATTTGGAGTATTTCTGTCTTATCTATCCATGTAGAAATATTTCCACACAGCCTTTTCTCTGTGCACTACAGTTTAATATGTGCTTTGATAGAGATGTTGCTTTCCTTGCAGGTAGGGCCAGCAAAATTCTCTATTTTTATGTGTTCCATCACAGAAGTATCACTGGAATGTTAATCTAATTAAATTCCCTCATTTTGCCTAAAAAGATCATTAAAAATTTGAATTATTCTCTCCTGAGCTAGGCCAGTACTGCCTATGAGTAGGACAAGAATAAGAAAGAGGACCAAGTTCTTTAAAAATCAGTGAGAAACCCCTTGAACTCAGTGCTCTGTGGAATACAACCATCACTAAGCAGGTTAAGGAAAAGTCCCATTGTGGCCTCTCCTTTCAAATTCAGCCATTATTTTCAGAACTGACAGTTGGGCAGCATTTGTTCTTTCCAATGGTGCTCCCAAACACCAAGTGCTGTGTTCCCAAAATCAGCCTGCAGCAAACCACAGTCACTTGTTTTACTAAGTTAACTTACAGACAGCTGGCTCAGCAGATTGTTTTGAAAATAAACAAATAAAGTGGTGTTTTAAAGCATTTCAAAATTATAGAAAACCTCATCTTCTACTTCCAGGGATCCATTTCCAGGCTTGCTTCAGCTCAGTGAGCAAACACATGGCCTAAGTCATAAATTGCTATCTGTAAAAATTAGAAAAACATATAATTTTATTAGGCATTAAATTAACTACATGGAAAGAATGAGAAAACATTAGGTTGTCTCGGATTTTTTTCCTTCACAGACAGCATTGCATTTAAATGAACACAATAATTCTTAGGCTTTAATTCAAACAAACCTAATTGTGCATGGATCACTTTGAATATGATAAAAAGTAAAGCACACATCAATGGATTTAATATTTGCTGCATTACTTAACTGCACTTTAAACCAAAGCAAAAAAAAAATATGATTTGATGGGTTGCTTTGCTTTATAAATAACAATATCCCAGTCAAAGCTCATGGGAGACTTTGCTAACAGTAAGCTTTACTGTTGTATGGTTTATGTATTTATTTGTACTGGTTTATGCATTTTTTTAAAACTATTTGAGCTCCTTGTTAATAAAAGAAACAATGGGGGCAACAGACAGTTTAAATTGGCCATGGCAAATAAATGTCAGTCCTATATGTCCTTGCAGTTAGATTAAATGGTAATGACCTGAAGGGAAACAACACAAAATGTGTCCACCACTATTTGAAGCATCAGTATCAAGCACCAGCACCCCAAAATGGAATCACTAAATGCATTTGCAAGGCAGCAAGTCAACAGGCTGCTAATTCCATCATTTGCAGGGGGATGTGAGAGAAGGGAGAGGGCAGCAGCAGGTCATGGCACCTCAGCAAGGTCCAACACAAAAGTTAGATGCTGTTTATATCCACCTGAGATCCCAAAATATTTTTTTTATTATGAAACTGGAAACATCCACATTTTGTGCTAGCTCCACTTGATAAAAGTGTGAAATTTGCATTATTCTATGGCAGTGTATTTGAATCTTCCTTGATTCTCTGTCTTTGGAGTTGGATTAAAGTGCACCTCCAAACAAGCAGAACCGAGGGGGGAGGAGGTCACAGTCCTTACAATGATGATATTTTCTCTTTTTTAACATTTTCTTTAACAAAAGATCCTGCCTATAACTGCCTGAAATAACCCTGTCTATTGAAAACTGCTCTAATTTGGTTTTCCAAGACAGAAAATGACTAATCATTCCACTTCCTTTTTTTTTTTTTTTAGGGCACATCTTTATTTGATTAAACAATCAAACTGCCTTGTGCAGGTTTTCAGCCCCTGTGATTCCCAGTCTAGTGGGGAATTCAGAGCCCTTTTCTCTGAATTTCTCTGAATTCTCATTGTCAGCACCACCTCCTCCCTCCAGCCTGGCCCCAGCACCGGGCAGAGCAGAGCAGAGCAGCCTCAGCTCCCACCCCCGGGGGCACTGGCACCCTGAAATGCTCCTGGCATGAGACAGCATCCCTGTGCCATGCCAAAGGACAGCATTGCCAGGTGCTCCTCCTCCTCTCAGCATCTCTGGAAGGAGCCACAGGCACCACCTTGATGTGCCACCCCAAGGTCACCTGCCCAAAGCCACCGAGGTGACCCCACCTGTGCCAGTGCTGCTCCAGCTCCAGGGCAGGCAGGTGCCCCGGGGAAGATGGAAAATGCAGAGCACTCCCTCAGGCTCCATGGGCAGCCCTGCATGGAAGCAGGGTGAGTCCACCCACGGGGACTCTGGCAAATGGTTTTGTGCCTTGGGTCTCCACCAGCCCCTGTTCTGCAGGCGTCCCCCAGTACCCAGCACAGATCTCAGTTTAAACACCTACACACAGCTTGATAAGGTGCATCCCAGCTCTGATTCTCTTCTCCTCTGCACTTAACTCTGACATTAATGAGAGCTACATGTGTGGGTACACACAGAACTGACTCCAGGCAGTTTTACAGCTTGAGCTTTTTCTTTTTAATGCTATTTGAAAAGCATATTGAAATGTTTAATCTGTGTGTTTGGGGAAAAATGCTTAATGGTGCCTAATTAAGGCATAAAATTTACATTTAGAAAACTAGTATCCAGGCACTGCAATAATCAAAATATTTGCAGAAATCACAATAGATTTTTAAAAAATATATTATAAATGGTTTCCTGGCAACTCTTAATGAATCTCTTCATTTGCTTGGGTTTGGGGTGGGGGGATGAGGGGGGCTGGCTTGCTTGTTCTTTGAACCAGAGTTTTGGATACACTTCAGTTTATTTACCAAATAAAAATCTGTCTGCAGCCGAGTGAACCACAATATTTGTCTTTTCAGAAGAAGCAGGCAAGCCTGGGGGCTGTAACTTTAAGTTACTCGTTTTTTTCCTTGGAAGAATCCATCTGCAAACAAAGCCCAACATTATCTCTGCCAAATAACTCCGTTCCTTTATCCCTTTTGTGTTTGTGTTTTTACTTAGGGCCTTGCTTTGTGAAGTGTTACAAGTCTACAAAACCTTAAATCCCCAGAGCACAGTGAAGAGCACTCAGGTAAGACAAGGTGCTACACACGACATTTCACACGACTTAGAATTGTTTGCCTTAATGTTTGAGGTGATCCGGCACAACCTGCAATCAGAGCTGTTACCAAGAGCCTTTAACACTGACATGAAAAATTTCATTTTAGGACCAGAAGAATCAGAGAAGGGAAACAAAGGGGAAGAATCAAGCCTGCTAGAGGCAAGAGGAAAAAAGAATAAAATATTTAGTTTGCCTAACTTGATGATGTGCTGTTAAACACCCCTTCCTGCTGCATGTCTGTTTGACTGGGTATTCATTTTGCTCTTTTGGAGAGGCTTTCATTTATTTAATCTTTATACACCACAACATTCTGATCAAATGGCTGCAGAAAGATGATGTTGAAATGCCTTTTCCACACTCCTTTAACCCCAGTTTCTGACAGCAGCAGCCTGGGATGCAGTGGGAGCTGTTTCCAGTTCTGTGGTTGCTTCAGAGCAATGGGCCACCAAAGCCTGTGTTTGACTTCAGGCAGAGCTGTGCTCAGCAGCTCTGAAACCCGGGCAGAAAGGAGTTTGGACCTGGGTCCCACTCCTCTCAGTACCCTCCACCAATTCCATAGATAGCTGCTCCCACAGGGAAATCCTCCTTAGGATCATTTGAAGAACAAACCCAGCCCCGTGCCAGCCCAGCGGGGGAAGCAGGGGCTGATTGGGAAGCTCCTGGGTGCCCTGGAGCCCTGGGCACGTTGCAGCAGCAGCAGCAGCAGCAGGAGCAGGAGCAGGATGGTGCCCGGGGTGCCCGGTGTGCCAGCCCTGGGGTGCCAGCCCTGGGGTGCCAGCCCTGGGGCCAGGGCAGGGCTCTCCAGCTGCCTTGGATGTGGACCTGGAACCTGGCAGCTGCCAGAATGGCTGATGGAGCCGAGTGGCCATGGGGCAGCTCTCCCTGTGCCAGGCTCAGAGGGGGCCTGGGCTGTCCCACGGGGAGCAGATCCCTTTGGGAGCAGCAGGGCATTCCCGGGAGGCTGCTCCAGAGCTGGCAGCAGCTTTGGTGCTGGCCCTGGGGACAGCCTGGCAGGAACAGGGGGCTCTGGCCGTGCCAGGGCACAGCCACGTGTCCTGCTGTCACCAGCAGGCTGGATGGGCACTAAGGGGGAGCAGCTCCCATCCCATCCCCACGCTGGCTGGAGCAGGCATTGCTGGGAACAGCAGCCATGGCAATGGAACCCCCAGAACATTCTCTGCCCCAACAGTCTCCTTGGTGACAGAACCCCCACGGGGTGTTTGTCCCAGGCACCCCCCAGGCTGCCCAGGCACCATGGCAGGTACAGCAGCAGGCTCCTGCTCCTCCCCTCCAGGTACCCCCAGGCAGCTCCACCTGCCCGGATCTCACCCCATCACCCCTCTCTGCTTCCCCCAACAGAGAGGTTCCCTCTCCAGGTGACACTGGTGAAGGTGCCTGGCGTGAGCTTCCCCTCCCTGGCAGCTGCCTGGGAGCTGCCTGCTGTGCCCAGGCTGCCGCTGTGCTCTGGGTCTGTCCAGCTCCACACTGGCTCCCACCAGCTGGTCCCAGTCACCCCCGCCAGGCAGGGGGTCCCAGGGCCACTGGGGCAGGTCGTCCACCTTCCCTCGGTGGTGCATCTCCCCCAGCTGGTGCAGCTGCCCCTCGGGGCTGCCGTGTGCCCCCCTGCCTGTGGCTGGGTGCAGCAGGTGCTGATGGGGACATTGCTGCCCAGCCAGCCCAGAGCTGGGGTGCACGGGGAGGCTCTTTACCCCTCAGGCTCCAGTGTGTTCCACATCCACCATCAGCCTGCCCTGGCTCTACCAGCTGGCACAGCCACGCTGGAGCCTGAAGGTAAGTTTGGGGGGTGGCAAAGCCCACGCAGCAGCAGAGAAGCTGAGGGGAGCTTCAACCCCTTGTGGTTCTATTTGCAGAAGTGGCGACCACGGATGTGCCTGGAGAGGAGCCAGCTGCCAGCACAGAGGCCACGGCTGAGCAGGCAGGGGACAGCAGCAGCAGCCAGCTGTGTGGCTGGCCTGACCCCACGGCGGGCAAGGACACCGACCTCAACAGCCCCAGCAGCTCCACCCTGGATGCCCTCCTGGAAGAGCTCTCGGAGTACCTGGAGGACAGCGGCTGCCTCGACAAGCAAGCAGAGCTGCCACAGCAAGGGGACAACGAGGACTCCATCTTGGCTGCCAACGTCCCCTGCCTGACAGCTGAGGACCTCGATGAGCTCATGGAATTCTGTGAGTGCCTGCTGGAAGATGACCAGCCCAAGGAGCCGGTGCTGGAGGCACAGCAGAGGAGCAGCCAGGATGCCATCCCTGCCATCCCTGCCATCCCTGCCATCCCCAGCCTGCCCCCCTGTGCCATCCCCACCCGGGTGAAGCCCAGGAGCAGGGAGCTGGCAGCAGCCCCACGGGCCAAGAGAGCTCCCCGCAGGAGCACGGCGCCAGCGAGGAAGAGGAGGAGGCAGTGAGGCAGCAGCAGAGGGCACCCTGAGCCGGGCACCTGCCCCTGCCCTGCCCCTGCCCACTCTCCTCAGTGCTGTTCAGTCATTAAAGACTCAGTTTGCAGCTCCTCTGTCTGCCAGGGCTCCTGTTCCCCGGGGAGGGGGCGATGCCCAAGGGCAGCCCCTGCCCACCCTGCGGGGCCAGGCTGGGCTGCAGATGGGGGCACTGGGCACCCGGGGGGAGCCACAGGGGTCAGCAGCCTCAGAGCACCAAGCAGCAGGACAGGCACCACAGAGTGCCCAGGAGAGGGGATGCAGTCCTGGGCACGGGCTGAGCTGCCCCAGGGCAGGGAAAGAGGGACCCACTCCAGGCTGGGGCACCTTTCCCTGGCAGGGGTGGGTGAGATGGAGCACGGGGGTGGCTCTGCTGGGGATGTTGGAACACCCCAAGCCCTGCCACAGGGATTCCTTGTTTGCCACAGGGCAGTTTCCCATCTCTGCAGGGCTGGAATGGCATTTCACGTGCCAAGCCTGGGGCTGTGACACACTTTGTTCTGAGTTTTAATCCATGGGTTAAGGTATGATGCACAATTAATTAAAAAGAAACAAGCAGGCCCCAAGAGATAAGCTTGGACCTGAAATGAATTTGTGACCAACAAAACAGTCTCAAATCTAAAGGAGTTTTTCAGAACCGAGACACTCTGAAGGGTTTTTAAAAACTTTTAGATGTCTGCATAAAAAAAAACATTTTCCCATTATTGTAGCACTGAAAGATCTAGAGCAAATTTGCACACATAGGAACACCACTGTCCCTCTCAGGCATGGCACACACTGCAGCACTGTTTTAGGTTAGAGTTGTCAGACACTATTTTCATCTATTACACAACGTTACTGCACCACAAGCTCAAAAGTTTGGTCTGTGATCACACATTTCCCTTGTTTCCCCCCCACCACAAATTATCAGAAATTTTCACATCTTTAAGTAACGGAAGCATTCAGCAAGTGGAAAGTTGTCTGGGAACTGAGAGTTCAGTGCAACATAATGTGGGTAATAATTGGCTTTATGGAGGTGGAAAAACAAGCTTATTGTTCAGGGATTTGAATGCTGGCACATCCCTGGCATGCAAATAGAAATTAATGCACATTGTTAATTTGTCTGCCTCACCAATTGCTCCATGTTATTAAATCTTTCCCATTAAACAGACTCTGGCAGGCTTCTGAAAGTACTTCCATGCAAGGAAACTGTTATTAGGTGGGTATTCTTGAGAAGGTTCCAGCAACATCTCAGCAACAGTGGCAGCTCCAGAATATTTATGAGCACCTAACAACTCTGTGTTGGAAGCAGCTCCGGGTGCAATTAACATCCTCAGAACAGAAATTAAAATTGCAAAAGGTACCACTGCACTGCTCAAGTGAAACCAGAACACACACAGCTCCTTCTGAAAAATCCCTTTTTCCTTCAGCCCCTGCTCTCCCCAGAAGAGCTTCAGTGACCAGGAGGAAGGGTGACTGTGGTCACAAAACATTCCACAAGGATGCTCAGCTGTTCTCCTTTTGCATGGTTTGCCTTCAGCTTCCTGGGGCAGGTTTGTAAAGGACACAGCTGATTAGGAACATCAGAGACTTCTTGAAATTGCCTCTTGACTTCAGTCAATAAGGAGCTATTATTATTTACAGGATTTTCTGTTCTTTTTTCAGCCACCAAGAACTTTGCTCTAATTTCACTTCTCATCTACAACAAAGCTGCTGGGACTGAGTTTCAGGATGAGAAATAAAAGGAAAGAAGTTACAAATATCGTGCTCATTGACAAGCATGAAAAAAGAAAAGTAGCAGCATGATTTAGAACTCTCTATTTTATATATAAAATACCTATGAAATATTTTCTTGCCTTTTTTTAACCAGCAGGACAAGGAAAAAATATGGTATAATATATAATATAAATTTGAAATAGATGATACAATATATAATTTAAATACTCTAAACACCTGAGCAGAGCCCAGGGACCACAGCAGATTTAGAGGTGAATGGTCAGACTTTCAGAAGTAAAATTAACCCTTCACCTGCAGCAACCAGCAGCAAAAAACCCTCATCTTTTTATTTAGGAAACTGAGTGATTTCTGCACTGAGC
The DNA here is from genome assembly GCA_034509185.1 of Euphonia xanthogaster. Taxonomy (NCBI): domain Eukaryota; kingdom Metazoa; phylum Chordata; class Aves; order Passeriformes; family Fringillidae; genus Euphonia; species Euphonia xanthogaster. The sequence goes on along the minus strand of JAYDZK010000271.1, from coordinate 3,744,882 downwards.
CCTTGATGAAAAATCCCCAGCCTTGACCCAGCCAGGAATAAAATGTGGGGAAAGCAGGGCTGGAGCCAGGGGCAGAGCTGGCACTGCCCTGGCACAGCAGGCACTGCTTTGTGCTGAGGCTCTGGAAAGGGTCAGGTGCAACCACAAGGCAGCCCAGGAAACAAAGGCATAGAGGAAGGAAGAAGAAGAAATTTCATGGGGAAAACACATCCTGAGCCCAGCCCTGTGCTGACCCCTGCCCTCTGCCCTGCAGAAAGCAGCACCAACACTGATATCCCCCTGCTCATTCTATCTTGTCCTTCCAGGAATTCCCTCCTGCTCTGTTTGTAGCAGCTGTTACAGTCCACGATGTGCAAAATCCTCCAGCCTGGCCTAAATCTGTCCTCTGGCAGCCTGTCCTGCTGCTGGGATGGGCTGTGGTTTGGGGTTTTTTTAGCTCAAGTCTGTCATATCCCATTTACTTTGCCTTTCATGTGCAGACACAGAGCCCCAGACAGCTGGGGGCCCTTTGGGAGAGATCTCCTGTGACAGGAAAAGCTCCAGGCAGAGCACTGAATTTCTCCTTAAAAACACAAAACAAGAGAGAAACAGATTCATTTCCTCCAGGTGATGTCAGGCTGCAGAGTTTCTCTGACTGCATTTACAACCCCTGAATGTGAATAACCACGTGCACACTGCTGTCACTGTGCAAAAGGCGAGCTGAGTAAGAGCACAGAAGCCTTAATTTAGGCACTAAAATGCAAATTTCAGCACATCTTTTGTGATATTTTCACCATCCCAGGGGATGATCTGCCTCCCCTTTGGGCCTCTGGCAGGTTTGAGATGGCAGTGTGGAAGCAGCACGTCATGAATCCCTCTCCAGGGCAGAGAGCCACTCCAGCCTTATGCTGCCAAGGAAGATCTTTGGAAATTTATGCTTTCAAGTGCTAAAAATTATTCATTCCAAGGAGATAAAGCTTAGTTATTTGTGGCATAATGGAACTCTAGTTCTGAAATTACCTACAGAAACTGCGAGTTAGAAAAGACATTAACTTTTCAGACTTAGGGGTGAGGAAAAAGTAAAACAAACTAAAACCCAAACCAAAAATGCTGGCAAAGGAGGAAATAATGCATGAACCACTTCCAAAGCCATGTGCTGATGCCAGGCTGCCACAGGGAATCCATCCAGCCAAGTCTGACAAAGAACAAACATTTACCATGCCAAGTTCTATCCAAGTCATATTTACCAATATAAAAATTAATTCCAAGTTGTCCAACTGTCCTACATTTCCAGCAGTGAATGCTTCCTGCAGAGTTAATGGCTCTAAGTAAGAGTGCACATGTTCAAGCAGAGATGCCTCTGAGTCTGGCTTCCTGCTGGATTATTGCTCCAGAGCTCTGCTGCCAGTGGAATGGAAGCGTGTTGTATTGCACTAAATAGTTATTTAGTCACATATTCCTTTCACATGGTTCCTTCCTCACATAACCCCCTATGTC
>JAYDZK010000271.1:3707453-3722858 GCA_034509185.1 Euphonia xanthogaster | reverse complement strand
GGAATTCCTGCATGGAAAGGGGGCTCAGGCCTTGGCAGGGGCTGCCCAGGCAGCTCTGCAGTGCCCATCCCTGGAGGCATTTGAGGTGTGAATTTCTGCTCAGAATGGAATATTTCTACTCGAGCTGACACCTTGAAGGGACAGAGCACCTCCTGCTCTTCCTCCCACCTGGACCAGGGTCTCACATCACCAGAGTGGAGTTTTTGTCACTTTAAGGCTGTCCATGTCACCTGGCCATGGCCACTGGTGAGGGTCCCACCAGCAACACCTCATGGACACAAACCTGTGCACCTTCCCAGGAAGACCTTGAGATTGGCAAAACCCCTCAAAAATGAACCCAAAACCTTCAGAAGGCTCAAACCAAGCCCCAGCCTGGTGGGTGCCTCACTACAGGGTGGAGAAGCCAGATGTTAATTTAGGGGGCAAATCCCTGGTGTCAGGAGAGGAGGGAGGGACTTCAAAAGAGAGGCTAAGCATGACCTCCTGCTCTAAAGCATCCTCAGCAGGTGACTCCTTCAAAATACTCATAAATTAAATATTCATAAACAAAATAATCACACATTAAACCCCAAACCCCAGGAAGGGACCAGTGCTCCCACAGATGTTCTTTCCTCCACAGGATTTCATATCCAGTCAGAAAAAGCCAGGGGAGAGCAAGCTGAGCTTTGCACACCAAATCTCCTCTTTACATCCCCAATAACCACCAAAACCACCTGGTTTTGCCCATTTTACTATCCTTCAGCTCCCACAGGGTTGTGGAGTGGAGGCTTCCCGGAGGTTTCGTGGTGGCAGCAGTGACTCTGCTCCCCTTGTGCCCGGGCTTGCAGGAGTTCCTGACATTCTGCACCAGTGTCCGGTGTCCGGAGCTCCTCCTGGTGTAACCCAACTCCCTCTTCCTACTCCAAGGTTTTCTGTTGCCTTGGTGTTGCAAACAGCTCGCCTCTCACCCTGGCTCTGCTTTAAAGGAGAACCACAGAGCTCCAAAGCTCCAAGCAGAGCAAAAAGCAGGCTGGGATTTTGTCCTTTCTCTACAGTTCTGCACAAAACCAGGCCCTGTCAGGGGTGGGTTGTCATGGGGCAGGTGCTGAATGTTCAGCTTTGAGGATAACCGAGTGCAACCACTCTAGAACTGAATAAAAAATGGGTAGGAGAGGCTTTCTACTGTCTGGTTAAATAAGATTTTAGGTTGCTCTTCCAATCCCAGCACTCAGCCAATTCTCCAGGTTGTTTTTAAAAGGCCATGAATCAATGCCATAAACCACTTAAGAGAGAGAGGAGATGTGTGCTCCTCTCTCAGCCTAGGATATAAATCCTCCTTGGCTACTGCAAAGCATTTATTGGCACATTTTTTATGCCTCAGGAAACGTAAGTCAGCTTTCTTCACTAGAGAATCCCATTTTTCTTGGGGTTATTGGGGCGTGATAACAAAGAAAATTAAGCTTTTAACACGGCAGGTGCATGAGGATGTCACACAAAGAAGAAGAGGTCACCTACCAGCTCCACTCTCCCGAAGCCTCCGACTCCCAGGGTGTCGATGATGTTGAAATCCGACAGTTTCAGGTTGGCAAAGAAGGCAGCTTCGGCTTCGTATCTGGAGGTTTTGAGGCGAAAAAACGGAAATTTCTTAGAGGTGCAAACCTGAGCCGTGCGCGCCGCCGCCGCCCCCGAGCCGCGGGAGCCTGGGCCAGCCTTTACCTGCTGCACTTCCATCTCAGCTCTCAAAATTCACTTTTCTGCTGCTCCCAATCCCAGCATGGCTCCGCAGGGCACGGTTTTCCAAATTTTCCAATTTAATGGTTTTTTTGGGGTTTTTTTCCATAGCAAACATCCCTACTGAGGGTGCAAAGCCAACGCCTGGCACCACAATCCGGCTCCCAAGGCTGGCCACTTTCTATCCATCTTCTCCTGGGTGAGGTTTGCTTGTAAATATTTTGGTGTCTTTAAGAATTTTTGGAAGATAGAAGTCTCTCCTAGGAGTTTCTCATATCCACAGGCTGGCAGCAGTTTCTAGAAATGTTTATTGGAAGTGGCAGGATCACTAAAGGTCCCCGGAGAGAAATCCCAGCCAGGTTTTATGAAATCAGATCTGATAAGCTGCAAATGCCTGAAACGAATGACTTCAGACACAGATCAACATTCCTATAAGGATATCTTCACTTGTCCTCCTCCTACAAACCCACTCAGAGCAGCCATCCCAAGCCAGGAGGTCCCAAAATCCTGATGCTCTCTGTTTATCCCCACAACACCACGCGCCTGAGTAAGGATCACGCAACCCCAACCCGAGCAAGCCTGCCAGAATCAGCTTCCCATGCCTATCCATGACCATAATTCCCCCAAAATAGCTCCTTGTTAAGGTTTAGGGTATTTTTAGAAAGGCTTGGAGGGGAAATGGATGAGCAGGATCCACCCCCTCCATAAAATGTGACACTTGTCTGCCGGAGAGTCCCTGGGTGTGTCCGACCTTTGACTTTATGGGAAAAGAGTTGGCTGGGTTATGGAGGGAGGCCTGGAAGGTGCAAGGCTTCATTTCAGCTGGAATAGCTTGGAATTAACAGTAGGGCATGATCACTGGAGGCTTTGCTGGGGCAGGGTAACAGCAGTGGGAAGATGAGCCACCATCCCACTCCCATGGCCACCGGGCCAGCTTTGGGACATTCCCACCCTGATTACTGCATTAACAGATTCCCTTCAAACCATCTCCTCTGCTCTATTTAAAACCTCAACGCCAATGGGGGAGAGAGAGAAAAACCCCATCATTTTCCAAGTGAAAAGAGAAACCTACAAATGGGAGTTCAACAGTGTGAGAGGTCGCACCACAAAGCCCCAAATCTGAGGCAATAAAGCACAATTCTCTCCCAGGGAGTGCTGTCAACAAATGACTTCAGCCCTGCTTTGTTTTTTATGCTGTCACCAGATCCTGCTCGTGACCTTGCTCCTGATGCATCCGACTTTGGAAGCCAATCAGCTCAGAGCCTGCTGTGAACTTGGGATAACCTTGTGTGCCACAGCTGCTCATTGATCCCTCCGTGCTCATCACCAGGCGAAGGCTGAGCTGGCACTAAAAAAGGATTGAAATGTCCCCTTTCAAAGCACAGCAGAGCCATCATTTCAGGGCTGACAGAGCAGCCTCTCATTTCCATGATGAATGGACAGAGCAGTTGAATACCTTTAATGATTTCTAATTGCCAGGAAGATGAAATCCCAGCATGGAAAATTTCCTGCCAATGCACAAATAGAGGTAAAATTTCAGGGTCAGGGGCACACCACGGTTTGAGTTGGAAGGGACCTTCAAGACCATCTGATTTCAAACTCCCTGCCATGGGCAGGGACACCTTCCTGGCTGAGGAAGCTGAAATCTTCTGTATTTGCATTGGAATGTGTCAAAAAAAGCCTGTGTTATTTTGCTTAGAAAAATACTTGCTGCATTCTTGGCATTGCTTTGGGAAATCCCTTGGCTAATTCCCTCTGCCACACTCCTTGGATGCAGTGAGAACACACGAGTGCAGCAAAGCAGATGAGGCAAACTGGATGCATTTTTTTTCTAAATACAGTGCAACAAACCTCCAAACCCCCCAAAAATGCCAAAAATATGCACTGAAACCAAAACACAGGTAAAATCAAGCAAACAAGCCCTTCCCATGCCCACTAACAACAGTCCCACTGGAATTCTGTTTTATTCCCAGCTACAAAAGTCCAAGTCCACTTAAACACCAAATTCCTGTAAGTTAAGTCGTTGTGCATTCCAAACCTGCTAAGCTGGAGGATAAATATCTTCAATAAAATGATGAAAATACAAATATCCCCAAGCTAAATCAGACCCCAGGGGTATGATCCTCATCCTGGAGTTTGGAATTCCTTCCAAATTCCTGAAGCTGAGCGTGCTGCTCCCTGAACAGAAGCTCCCAAGGTTCTGCAGTTTGAGCTCCTCACTCAACAGAACGATGGTAAAAAACACCTGTGGTGTTTGATTTTACCTCCCAAAGTAAAGAGGCACCAGGAGGGCAGTGCTAAGGAATACAGAAATTGATATATTCATATTTTTCTTTAGGAAAATGTTCAGTTCTGGATCAGCATAAAGAATCTGCAACAGTCAGGAATGTTTGGGATATCCTCATTAAACACCTTGTGCTGCTGGGTTCAGTGCCTCCCACCCCACACTGGGACCTCATCTGAGAGAAAACCCCTTCAAATGCAAATTTCACCACCTTCCACTAGACCAGGTCGCTCCCAACCTTTTCTTGAACACTTCCAAGACGGGGCAGCCACAATTTATTTCTTATTAAATGCTCCTTCAGCTGATGGGGCACATTTTTCCCCCCAGATATTCACACAGGATCCTCTCCTCTTGAAACACAGAGAAGTTCATCATTCCCTTTAAAGCTCACAACAGCCCCCAGGAATCTGAGCTCCCAAAATCCCAACCCTCCACTCCCCAATTCCAGCACCCAAGTTGTGGAATGGCCCATCACACACCCACAAGAGGCCAACGGGCCAGAAAAAGCCACGATTTTGGTGGAAGAGCCAAAAAATAAGGGACAGAAAATGCCAACTGATGGGAACTCCGTGGAGATCGGAGGCCAGGTGCTCTCAGGAGAGCACAAGGAGGGTTTTTTGGGAACACAGCCCCTGATTTTCTCTGGAAGTCACAGGGAGATCCCCATGGAAATGTGTGTTTCTTTTCCACATGCACACGTTCACCCTGAACTCCTAAGGAAACAGCTCCATGCTTCCAACAGGACTCTCCCCACCTCCTGCTCTGGGAAGTGCTGGATTCAGCTCTGGGTAACACAACATTTGTACTGTTCCTCATGCCAAAATGTCCTGAAATAGTTCAAACAAGACACCCTACAGAATAGTCTGATTAAACCCCCCAGATTTTAATCCATTTTAATTAAAAGGGGCGGAGGGAGGATGTGGAGTTTCCTGTTCTGTGCAGTGTCAGAGGATATTGCTTAAGGATGGGGGTTGTTCCTTCTCTTTTCCCTCCCTTTTTCCTTTTCATTTGGTATAAAATGGAAAAGCAGTAAAATGTTATTTATCAACAGCCAAATAAATTCATATTCAAAATCATGGATTCCTGGGGCAAATTGGGGTTTAAACCCCCAGAATTCAGCAGATTCAGATTTCTGTGAGAGCACCCACTCCCCTCAACTCCTAAAGGAATAGCACAAAGACTGTGGAAAACAAACCTCCCACAGTGATCTTTAATGCCCTTGAATAATTTAGAAGGGGGAAAAAAATGAGTATTTTGGTGAGGAAGGAGACAATTCCCTGAATTCCCTCTTTTGTCCTCATTAATTTCAGATTCAATAGTTCAGATCTATAGACAATAAAATCTCTTTAGAAAGAAGGCATCAAGGGTGTTTCCTTTCACTTTTCTGACTGAATTCAGAGGCCATACCTACAGATCCCTTGGGGATTTTTTTTCCTTTGGAAAACACCAAGGGGAACCCAGGCTGCTGTGGATACTGAGGAAAAGAAGATTTCACATTAAAATTCCAAATGAACTCTGCAAAGGCAATCAATCCCAAACTGGATTCCAAGGCACCGTTGAACAACGCCAAAGGTATTTTAGGGAAAATTGTTGGGATTCATTGGGAAAGAGCCTCAGTTCCACCCTTGGAAGGCCAGACATGATCTCAAGGAAAGCTCAGCCTAATCACAGCTTGAAATTGCTCAAATCACAGTTGGGCTCTATGAAATCTCCCCCAGCTAATTGCAAAGTGCTAATTAGATCCCAAGAACCCCAAAAGTGGCTCAGCTGAGCACATCAACTCCAAGGAGCCCTTTTGCCTCCAGGCAGGACCTGCATGGGAAGGGTCACCATGGCAACCTGGTTGCAGCTTCCTCTTAAATTTTTTAAGGAATGTGGGGAACAGATCAATCAATTGATGATGTCAGACACATTTATTTGTCCAGCTTGCTGTGTTCACCACGTACTGTGCATGTGTTCAAATCCCAGGGGTTTCACACAGCTCTGTCAGTGTTTTGCCCTCAGCTCTTTTTTCCAATGGTCCAAATCCTCCGGGAGAAGATCCCTGGCAAGAGGGATTCCAGCTTGGCAGCTGCTAAGAGGCAGAGCTCTACCTTGAGAGAACTTGTGTTCCTTCTCCAAGGGCTGCTGAGGGGCATTTCATGGAATCACAGAATGGTTTGGAATGGAAGGCACCTCAAAGCCCACCCAGTGCCAGCAGGAGCCAGGATATTAAAAGCAAGAGCACCCTTCAAATTTGAAGTCATTTCAAACAAATCAAGGAAGAGAAAAGAAAAAAGAACCAAGCCATGTCCAGTTGAATGGAAAAATGCCCTAAGACAGAGCAAAAAAAGGCAAATAACAACTTCAAAAGGCTTCAAACCAAATAATAAACCCTTCCTGACCACAGCAGCAGCACAAGCCTGACCATGGGCTGTACAGACCCTACAGAGACCCTCTGGAAAGAGCCCACCAAGGAGAACAAAGCCGTGTGGGAGAAGCTGAGTGCACTTTTCACCCCTGGGTTCAAGGTGGAAGCTCTTGGGGAGAGCCTCCCAGCACATCTTCCTTCCCAGGGAAGCTCCAGGGGAACCCCATTGAAGTGTCAGGAGGGGACCCAAGCCCACCAAGGGACCAGATGGGCCTCCCCCAGCACTTCTGTGTGACCTCCAGGATGGAAGTGGCTTTTTGATGGGATCCAGAGCCCTCTGGTCCCCTGAACCCAACATCTGTCCCAACAGAAGCACTTGACACATGGAGAAGTCGGAGTTCTTTGGGGAAGTGCCAAGGAGCTTCCCAAGCCCACTGGAGCTCTTTGAAGGAGTCCCCAGGCACATGGGAAGGAGAGATCTGCTGGATACAGTTGGCTTGGATTTCCTGACGGCATCTGACGAGGTTTGAAAGGCTCTTACAGAAAGGATATAAGAAGAAAATGTCTGTGCATTGATTAAAACAACAAAAAAAAAGTTCAAAATGGGAAATGCATGGCTCATTTTCCTAATGGAGGGAAGCCAGCAGCGCTCAGATGCTTCCTGCTGAACATCTTTAGGGATGAAATAGCAAAACAAGGAGAAGAGGTGAAGTGACAGCATTGATCAAAGACATGAAATCACCAAAAGCAGCAAACAAAAGCCCAAGGTGAAAAACTGAGCAAGGAATTAAAGACACCGAGGGACAAGGTAATACCTACCCTTGAAATCCTGTAGGAATGAAGTGAGGGGGAAAAAAACTCCTGCACAAGCAGGTGGTGATGGTGTTTCATCCACCTTTACTGCCCTCACCTCAAAAGTTAAGGAGTAAAGTTGGAAAAGGTACTGGGAAGTGATGGTGAGGAGCACAGATCTGGACTGGATTCTGTGCTAGGGGAGGAGATGAACAAAGTTGAAAAGGTCAGGGTGTGCCATGGAGAGCAGCTGTGCAGATCCAGGCAAGAGAAACCCACCAAGGAATGCTCAAATCCATCCACAGCAGGAAGTGCCCGAGTCCCAAACCACTGGAGACCAGAGGCTGCCAATTAACAAATCAATAATCACCTCTTTGCTCCTCTCCCCCTTCTGGACAGCTGCTGGAGGGCACGGGCAGAGACAGGACCCAGCTGGGTGCACTGAGGCACTCCCAGCAGGTCTGCCCAGAACTGGGATAAACTGGGCAACTCAAGCCCCCTCTTGCAGGGTCAGAGAGCACTGAAAGCCAGAGCTGTTCTCAGCCTGCTCTGGAAGCTGTTTGTGTCCGACATGGTGAGACAGGAGCTGCTCAATCTTACAGCTTGTCTTGACCAGATAAAAGGAAGCTCTTATCAGGCATTTATTTATTTATTTAACACATGGCAGCCAGGCAGAAACAGAGTTCTTGCTGCTCTGCTGCTGCTGGGCCAAAATTCACCACAGGAGAAACTCCCGAGTGCTCTGACAACACTGGATTATTAATTACCCTGTGCTAATCAGGAGGGGATTAGAAAAACAAGGAACCAAATAAACCACCTGAACCCCCAGGGTTTTTTACCTCAGGTAACTCCTTGGCTGGGAAAGGGATGCAAGCTGGCTCATTTGGGGAATCCAGTCACCAAACCCAGCACATCCCAGCAGCTCAACATCATTCCTGCTTTTCTGATGGAGCACAACATTCCTAAAACACCTCCCACATACTCAGCTGGGTTTGGAGAAAGGCTTGTGCCAGCCCAGGAGCTGAACTTGCACGGGTGAGAGCTGCCCCAAAACCCCTCCAAGCCACCTTCCCAACACTGGAATCTCACCCCAGCTCTGGAAAATTCAATGGGATACAGGCACAGGGCCAGCTCAGGACAGAGGATCAAAAGCAAGGAGCCACCTGTGACCCTGAGGCTGGGGCTGCTGCTGCTTGGTGGAGTCAAAATTCAGACGAATAAAGGCTCCTAAAAGGTTTCTGTGAACATTCAGCCACTCAGAGCAGCAGAAAAGAAACAGAGTGAAGCAAAATGAGCTGCAGAAGGACCTTGGGAAGAGCCTGGCAGAAGCACCTCAGTGCTTTCCCAATAAAAATGAAATCAAACAGAGACAGAAAAAAATAACCCAAACTTCCAATGCCCAAACCAGGCTCTGGGATGACAGTTCCCCTCAAGATAACCACAGGGAAGCATCAGCTCCATGGTGGTGGGCTAGAAGAAGGATGGAATGTCAGGGATCACCAGGAAAACACAGGAAAACACTCTGGCTTTATACAAACTACAGCACCACAGGAGTCATGGCTGAGCAAGCTGGGACTCTCCAGCCTGAAAATTGCCCACAATTCAGCATTTTCAAGACTTATTTAGTAAAGGGAGACATTTCACTAAAATCCAGGGGGTTTTGGACCATCTGAGGGTTTAATATCTGGGATCATGCTGAACATGCCCTGCTCTAGGAACTCTTCTCCACATCAAATACCTGGCTTTTCCAGCCTAACTCTGTGCTGTAAAGACCCAGTGTTAGCTCCTTACTGGGGAAATAATTCTGCAGGTGAAGCTCTTCCCACTTGGGGTCCTTCTGTGCCAGTTTTTCCCAGAAGATGGGAGAGAGCAGGACGGTGTCAGACCTGGTTTTTTATGAATTCTGCTAAATTCACTTCCTCTCTTCAGATCCATTTCCTGATGTGGAAAATGAAGATACACTGGAGATTTACTCTGGGGCAGATCACCTAGGGGACGTCTGGGATCAGCTCAAAGGCCCATTTTTCTCCTCAGGAGAACGGGAAGCATGTGAAGAAGCAGAGCAAGTGTGTGATGATATTCCCTGGAATATTCTGGCAGGGTTCACAGGAGCTCCTGGAAAGGTTTTGCAAGAAGGAGCAGAATGTTGCACACCAAACCCGCCCTCCTTGTGCTTTTCCAGCAGCAATCTCAGCCCTCCCAAGGGGATGAGCCCTTTGTGTGAGCAGTCCAGACAAAACCCAGATCACAGCAAGGATTTGAGCTGCTGGAGCAAGTCCAGAGGAGGCACCAGGACGTCCAGAGGGATGGAGCAGCTCTGCTGGGAAGAAAGGCTGGGACAGTTTGGATTATTCAGCCTGGAGAGAAGTTCTAATTGTGGCTTTCCAGTGCCTGAAGGGATTCCCCAAGAAAAATGGAGAGAGACTCTTTACAAAGGCCTTCACTTCTCCAGTGGTCAGTCTACACAAAACCTTTCCAAAAGCCCATTTCTATTTTCAAAGGGGATCAGCTCTTCCTTTACAAGTAGGTTTTACTCTGTCAGCATCTTTAGTAAGCACCCAAACCCTACCTGCTGCTCACTGAGAGGATGAGAGACCCAGAAACATTTCTTTTTTAATGTAAGAAAACAATCCTTAACCAAGGGGTAAGCAGTGATTCCTGGGGTTGAACTCTACAGCCAAAGATGAGGTTTCTGATAAAGATCATCTTCCTGCACTTCCCCTCTGCTAATGGCTCTGCTGTCACTTGAAACTCCCAGGAGAGCCTTAATGCCTTCTTCCTTTCCTGGAATTAGCAGTGGAGCTTTCAGATGAGCTTCCCTTGGACTGAAAATGAATCAGGCCAGGCCTGAACTCTGCTCTGTGCCAAACAAACAAAATTCTGTGAGATTTTCCTGTCAGGCACCTCAGCCTGATTAACACCAGGCAAGGCAGGGGGGGCAGAGCTCCTTTGTGAGCTATACATGGGGATCAGGAGTGTCTGCATCCCTCAGGACTAAACCAAAACTGGCTTTTTAAGTAGGTGCCAGTGTTTTAGCTTATTAAGGCACAAAACATGTGGTTCTCTGTTTATTTTTAAGCAGGGTGGATTTTGTGGCTTCAGCTGTGGTGTTTCCAAAGCTGCCAGGGCTCCAAACCCCTCCCCTGGATTCAGGGATGGGCGGATGAGCCAATTTCAGCCCAAGGGCTGTGGAAAAAGGCTGCTCTCCTGGAGCCTCCAACTTCAGAGCCTCTGCTGGGATTGAGCAAGTGACTCTGCTGAGATCCCAGAATCATGGAATGGTTTGGAAGACACTTTAAAGCCCCTCCAGTGCCACCCCTGCCATGGCAGGGACACCTCCCACTGTCCCAGGCTGCTCCCAGCCCTGCCCAGCCTGGCCTTGGGCACTGCCAGGGATCCAGAGGCAGCCCCAGCTGCTCTGGGCCAACTGGTTCAAAAGCCTTTTTGTTGTTTATGTCCTCACTAAATCTGCTGGATTTTAAACACAGACATCCTGGAAGATGTAAAATTCATCTTCACCTTGTTGACACTCTGCATTCAGAGCACTGCACCCACATCCTTCCCAGTCAGGCTGAAGTGCAAACACAGAATTGTTTATGCTGGAAAAGCCTTGTCAGATCATTGAGCCCAGCATCTTGTCCAGAATTCACATCATTGCTGCAAGGAATGTCCTTAAGGGGATTTTCCTCATTATTTCTTGCTCATTATTTCAGCTCATCTGCATTAACCACTTAGAGAAGCAGCAGATCCTGAAGGATCCCCTGGAACAGGTGACCTGCAGCGTGTTTCTCAGGTACAGAATTGTACATGAACCACGTTTCCACCTCATCCTCTGTAATTAATCACACCAAAAAGAGAGGACTTGGATAAAATTTTCAGTTGCACTGGAGCACTCTGCAGTAAAATAGCCATAAAGTCAAGCACCACAACCTGCTATCTCCTCCTCAAGCCCAGCTTCTCACCTGGATTTTCCAAGTAGAAAAGCATAAGTGAGGTGTTTCAGCAAGGAGGGACTTGATGATTATCAACTCTCCTGCCTTGACTGCTCCTTTCCCAGTTTATTTGGATCTCAGCTGAGTGTTTGTGCCTGCCAATCTGCCAATTCAGAGGAGAAACAGAGTTGTGTTTTCCAAGACTTCTCCTCATCTCTTTATTCCCCACTGCTGTAACAGCCCAGGTTCCCATAGAAACTGAGAGTAAAGAGCAGAAGTGTAAAATACAAATGAACAGGTCCAAGCTGGCAATGTTGTGTTTTATTAGACAAATAAATATCACTAATGGGCACTGGGCTTTTCTAAGGGCAGAGCCAGAAAAGGCTGCACCTTATCAAATAAAGAGATGGCACACAAATGATAGTGCCCAGACTCACTGGGAAGGGGTCAATCCCACTTCTGGAAACTGAGCTGCTTTCTGCATGATTCAGTTTTGGAGGCAGCAAAACCCCAGCTCCTCGTTCACAGTTCTGATCCTGACTGCCCCAAATCACCCTGGATTCTCATCCCTCAACACCAGAGCTTTGCAATGTGGGAGTGGGGCAACAAGCACTAATTTAGGACCTCCTCATGTAAACTTCATAATTTTAAATGAGTATTGGCCCAAGGATTGAAGTTCTATGTACAAAGACCTGTAAAAATGGGTTTCTGAGGAAAGAGCAGGCTGGATGCTTTTGGATGTATCTTGAAAGTGGTCCTGGATAATTTTATTTTTTAACAGTGAAAGGGGCTTTTTAAATTGAAGGACTTCAGGAAAATTATCAAGTTGATAATTATCAAGTTGAAAATTATCACCTTGAAATTATCAATTCAAGTCCACCATGACAGTAGGATTCTTCTGAAAATGAGAGAGAGATACTGCTGGGACTAGAATTTATTCCAAGCCCTGGAGAGTTTTTAGAAGGCCATAATAATTTATTTTTTTTTCTAGAGACACTTTCAATGCCATTTACAAATATTCCAGGAGTGTTTATCCTTGGGCACCCCTGTTGTGCCTTCTCCAGAGGGGTGGCAGAGATCAGCCTCTCCTGAGCCCCTGCAGCAGCAGGAGTGATGCCCTCTACTAGAAATGTTCTTTTCCTAAGCAATGCCATCCACTGAAACTTGGGGAAAATTAGGAAAACTTTCAAACAGCTGAGTTGTTTGCAATTATTTTCATTTCCAAGCCAGGCTGTGCCATCCAACCCTCACTGACTCAAAAGGAGAATTCCCTGGAGCAGCTCCTGTTGAGTTTTTGAGCAATGCAGCCCCTGGCACCCCTCAAGCTCATTCTCTTGTGCTCACCTCCTCTGTATGATGGCACAGGAGATGCTGCAGGTCAAACAAATATTTGAATTTCTTTCCCCCAGCCGTGTTTAAAGCAATGCTGTAAAATGCTTGGAGCCAGGCAAAGAGATTCACATAAAAGGACACTTGAGTGGAGAGACTCCCACCTCAAACCATCGGCAACCCAGCAGGAAAGGGGAAGGTGCAGCACTGCTTGTTCCCAGCCTTTACCCCTCTCCTGGCTCTCCTGAGAAGTCTGAGTGGTTTCTCCATTTCCAAGGCACTGATAAAAACCTGCCTGCCTGAGAAACAATGGAGAGGCTGAAACACAAATAGAAACAGGAGGAAATATTCTTCATTTTGCTGCTGCATTTCCCAAACTCGGTAAAAGGAAGTTCAAACGACCAGAGTTAGAGCTGGCTGCAAGAAAAACTAGCTAAAACCAACTAAAACCAGATAAATATCATATATTTCATTTTATTCTTTAATATTCATATTGAATATGAATATATTTAATTCCCAGGGGACTTTGGAAAGTGCTGAGTGTGGTCTGTGACTGGTGCAAGGCTCACTCCTGCAGGACTTTACCCTTTGCAACCACAAAACATGAGAGCAAATCCTTTTTGCTTTAAATGTCAGCTTCAATACTTAGCAAGGGCACATGTGAGCAGCAGGGAGCAAAAGCCTTGGAGCAGCATTTTCCCCTGGATCTGCTGTTCTTCCAAGCAGGAGGTCACGTCCTCACTAAGAACTTGCTCAACTCTTAAATATTTTCATGTCTGAATCTGACCCAGATGCAAAATATGACAACTCAGCTCCTGCATCCTTATTAAATCAGCTGATTTGGAGCAGTGGGCTTGGTAAAGCAGCTCTCCAAGCTGAAGTGCAGGCAGTGTAGGAAATGACTGGGAAGCTGGAAGTGGGAGAATTTAAGGGCACGGCTGCTGGTTCAAAGCAGCCGAGTGGAGGCTTTTAGATTTGTGCCAAGCCAGCATCTGCAGGGACTCCCTGGCAATTTCCCTGTGTGTTCCAAGAGTCCCAGCCCTGGCCTGGGCTGCTGCCAGCCCTGCTCCCATTTGGGGCTCCTCAAAGAGTTCTGAGCCATGGGAATTCCATGGTGCCCTCCAAGAGGAATGAGATCACTCCTGCAGCGGGGCAGCCTCCAAAGGGCTGAAGGAATAAGGATCCTTGAGTGAGGAATGCACCTTGCTGAGGAAGCATCTTGGGATGGAAATGCACCCAGCTCTGAGATTTAATCCAAGACTAATGCTGTACTAAGTTAGCCAAGACTCCATTATCTTCACGAAGGAAAAGCCAGATCGTTGTTGTGCAGGTTATATTTATAGGATTATCAGAAGGCACTGTGTCTAATCTTATTTGTTGATAATACATCCACATTGGATGGTACGTGGTATTTTGCATATCTATCAAACTTCTGTATTTCTGGTTAGTTTACATATTTTCTCTACTGATTCCTATGAGACAGATTTTATTGTTTATACAGATGCACTTATTTTACACCCTAGGAAGAGACTGTTGTGTCAACGAGCTCTCATTCCCCAGACTGTTTTTACATGGGAACTTGCAAACTACTTGGCTGCACTTAGAAGCGACAGGCCAGCTGTTAATTTAGCTTAATTTTACGAGGCTTTTCTTTTCTAATTTCTCTACCTGTCTGTGACAGACTCAGATCAGGACCTGGAGCTCTGAAGGGCTTGAGGGAGGTATGGCACAGTTGTTTAACACAGATCACCAAGAGCTGAGCAGATTCCACTTGCACACTTTGATGCTCGTGGTATCACTCTAATCCCTCTCCCTGTGATCAATAAATGATGTTATTTGGTGTCTTCTACAGAGCAACCCAACAATTGTGCAGGAACTGACAGGAAACCAAGAGATAGCAAAGACAGGGCTCAAACTCATCTCCCTGTGCTGCTTTGCTGAGCAGACAGAGCCAGGAACACCTCACTGCCATCACCAAAATGAATTTTAAATACAGCCACGATTGAGGGGCTTTTAACTCGCATCAGAAATTTAATAACAAAAGCCCCATTAAAAACCTCCAGGCAGTTTTACATTAATGTCCAACATAATGGGCCAGATCAGGCTTTCATCTCCTCTTTCAAGGTTTACAGGCACTGAGCTATCACACACATTCACAATGTCATCTTATCTCTATTTCTGATGTTTCATCTTGTTACACCTCTGCAGAAAATGTGGGATCAGCTAAATCATGACAACTGTCTTTTTTCTTTTTTCTTTTTTCTTTTCTTTTACTTTTTTTTTTTTTTTTTTGCAGATGATTTAATGATTTAGAGCTCAGCACTTCTCAAATCATTTCATGGAGGGTTCAGTGAGCCACAGAGAAAACAGAGCAAATGCAACTGAGGGCAAATCAGTGGAAATGGAGCAGGGCACAGCCAGGAAATCCAAGTGCACTGCCCAGTGTGGGGTTTGGTATGCCCTAAATCTGGTCCAAGGCCAGGCTGGATGGACTTGGAGCAACCTGGGATCAGTGGAAGGTGTCCCAGCCCATGGAACTGGATGGGCTTCAAGGCCCCTTCCAACCTGAACCATTCTGGCATTCCAAGTGCTGCAAACAAGCACATGAGAAAAAAATAATAATAGTAATAATGATAGTAATAAAAATAATAGCAATAATAGCAATAATAATAGTAATAATAAAAGTAATATTAGTAATAATATAGTAGTACATAATAATAACATAAATAAACCTCCATTAGTCAGTGTTATGGTCTATATTACTGTAATGGGAGGCTAGCACCTTCCTGCTGATCCCAAAAACAGGAGCATCACATCCTGTGGGTCCCACAGCTGGGAGCAGGAAAGGCACAGAGCTGTCCTAGAATCCTTTCTTAGAATCCCACAATTCCCAATGGAATGGAAGGGATATTAAGGATCATCCCATCCCTGCCCTGCCATGGCAGGGACACCTTCCACTGTCCCAGGCTGCTCCAGCCTGGCCTTGGGCACTGCCAGGGATCCAGGGG
>JAYDZK010000271.1:3682229-3707367 GCA_034509185.1 Euphonia xanthogaster | reverse complement strand
TGGCACTGGGAGCCATTCCCTGGCTCCTGTCCCTCCATCCCTTGTCCCCAGTCCCTCTCCAGCTCCCCTGGAGCCCCCTTAGGCTCTGGAAGGGATGAGATGAGGGTAGAAATCCTGAGTGGAATAGGGACAACATTCAGACTGGAAGCTATGCATGGACAGCCATTTGAGCCCTCAGGAAAAGTGATTGTTTTGTCCAGGGAAGAAGAACAAGGCTTTGGTTTGGATGCCCAGCTGCAGGTGAGATGGAGAGGTCGGCAGCAGCTTTGGAGTTAAGGCTGCACTGTGTTTTTCACTTATAGTGGGATTAAGTTCTTCCATTTCACAGTTGGGTGATTGAATTTCATCTCCCAGTGCGACACAATTTCTGTCCTGGGGTCAGCTGAATTTGCTGGGCAGTTTTTAGGTACCACAGTCCCTGATGTTTGCAGGGGGAACAAGGAATATTCACTCATTTTGAAACAGGAACCTCCACCCTCTACTCCTTCCCCTCTCCCTGCAGCTAAAACAACCAGCATTCCCACACCTTGGAGCCACTCCCATAAATCCTGGCCTGGGAAGTTTCATGGGTGAATGGGAAGAAACTTCTTTATCTGGCAATGCCTTTGCCAAGACAATTTGACAGCAGGGACCCAACACTGTCCCACCTCCTGCCCTGGTGCTTCCCTCTGGGTCCCAAATCTTTTCCTGCCAGACCTTCCCTGGGTGCCAGCACCAGCAACATACCTGCCCTTCATCTCTCACTGGCTCCACATCTCCTTTCCTTCCCCTTACAAACTCCTGGATATAAAAGTGAGGTCTGAGCTCCTAGGAGCTGCTGAGACCCAGCCAAGCAGAACTGGACTAGCAGGGAACTGCAGCTCTGGGAAAGGCACAAATGATCTCACACCTGTTTCCAGCAGCTCCAGAATCACTGGCTCCCTGGAGCAGCAGAATCCCTCAGTTTTATTCGTGTTACATTTTGTTCAAGTGCCTCCCTGTAATTTAAGCCTGCAGATAACAGTGGGACAGAAATAGCCTAACTTCCAGTGGTGTAATCCTTAAAAGCTGTTTAGATAAACCCTCAGGACAGCTCCAAAATGTGCTGGAAAACCAATTTACACCACCAGGGGTGCATGGAAATGTTTTAGTGCTGCTTTTGCCTCGACCCCCTCCCCAAGTTGGCCAAGGTTTCTGGCTACAGCACCGAGCCAGTGCTGCACAGAGCTCCAAGCTCTGGGATTAGCAGAGTATTCCCAGCAGCTCCTGAGAGAAGGATTCCCATCCATGCCACAGGAATGGTTGATATTTCCAAGGCCCAGACCATCAAGTGCTTTTTCCCAGCTGGCAGTGAGCTCTGAAAAGGAGATGTGAGCTAAAAAAAGACGAGCAAAACAATTCCAGGGGATTTGCACAAAGCCTCACAAACCTGCCCACGTTTTATGTTCCGAGTTCTTCCCTACCACAAACCTCCCCTTGGAAAAAATAGGCCCTTGAAGGACAATTAGCTGGAGCTAATTAACTGCTGCTTGGAAAGGAATCCAGGTTAAGCTTGCTGCCAAGGAGACTTTTGTCCCAAGGAGTTTTGCCTCGAGAGGTAACTCTGGAACACCAAAACTTTCTGGAAGGGCTCACAATTCTTCCGGGCTCTCTCCCTAAGGAACTTTACAATTTTTCCCTCCTCTATCCATCCTTCTGCTGGTTTTCAAGAAGCCCAGCAAACAGGAATGTGGAATTTGACTGCTAAATACTCTATTTTTCAATAGGACATTCCTCATTTTTGGATTTTTCCCAGGCCTGAGGCAAAATGAGAAAGGTCAGAGCCCTCTAAAGAAACGAAATGCCTTCAACAACAATTCCCTCAACGACAATTCCCTCAACGACAATTCCCTCAACGACAATTGCCTCAAATGCAATTCCAGGATCTGGAGTTTCTCACCGCACAATATATTTCTCACCTCAATATTCCAAGAGGATTTCTGGAAGATCCACTGGATTCAAACATTGTGCTTGAGCAGGACCTTGGGACCACCTGGCTTTGGAGGAGACCCATCTCCATATTCACGGGGAGAACCAGGGAGACACAAGGAGGAAAATTCCTCCATCCACAGGAGGAATCTTTTCCTTTTTAAGCCGTTTGGTATTATTGCATGGAGAGCAAGGAGGGGTTTTTTGGGAATTCCAGAGGTGCACACCATCAACAAGCAGAGGTTTGAGACTCGGTGCTGAGCACTTACTTTGCTTTTGCTTCTGCATCCTCATAGGCTTTGTTGGAGACGTCATCCAGGCCCCCAATCAGGTGCTTGAAGGAGCTGGAAAGACAAAAGGACACTTTGAGAGGAAAATCACAGAAACACCAACGTTGGGAAATACCCTGAAGATCATCCAGGTCCACCAGTGAACCTGAAGAGATCCCACCTGGGAGCCAAGAAATCCAGCGTGGCTTTCCGGCAGCAGTCAGGGCTGGATCTCGGTGCTGGTGACCCACCAGCCCCAGGCCTCAGAAAAGCTGGAGAGGCACAAACCAACGCCAAGAAGATCCAAAATAATTTATCCAGCCCACTGAAATGGCTGCTGAAGGTTTTCAGCCTCCAGTAGAAGTTCCAGAGTAAATGTGGCTGGTGGAGGCACCTCAACCATCACATCCCTGTCCTCCAAGCAGGAACCCTGTAAATCCCTCTGCTTCCAAAGTGAAATTTTCACTTCTGGATCCCAGCTTGCTCATCTTTAGAGAAAAAAAGCATCCAAAAACACACCAAAGGGGGTTCAAATTGGAAGAGAGGGAATTCAGGTTGGATATTGGGAAGGAATTTTCCCCTGGGAGGGTGGGGCAGCTGGGGCTGCCCCTGGATCCCTGGCAGTGCCCAAGGCCAGGCTGGACAGGGCTTGGAGCAGCCTGGGATAGGGGAAGGTGACCCTGCACGTGGCAGGGCTGGCACTGGATGATCCTTAATATCCCTTCCATCCCAAACCCTTCTGGGATTCCATGAAAAACCAGAAATTAATAACTGAAATCAGTGAATGCCTTCAAACAAAAATATTCCAGGTGAAAAGCTACTTTCTACTATCCAATTCCAGTGTTCCCAGTCTGGGCCTGTCACACACAGGTTTTCTTTTTTTCAAGGAAGAAGAATTTGAAAAGATGAACTGCTGCAAACCAGAGACTCTTGACTGATCTCTGCCTCAATGTCACAGCCTCACAGATGAAAACCCTGCAATTCTTCTGTGCTCCTGACACTCCTGAGGCACGAGCCACGGAGCTGAAGGAAAGGAATTGCTCCAAGTTGCCAAAAAAATGAACTGAAACATTGAAAAAATAAAAGAAAAAGGCCCATTTCTGACATGAGGAATAAGAAGGGGATGTTTAATAGGGCCCTTTCTCAAGGAGGATTTGCAGGATCAAAGAGAATGAATGGCACTGAGCAGGTGAGGGAAATCCAGGGCAGCTGGGGAAACGCAGTGTCCTGCCAGGCACGGGGAGAGCTGGGGATACTCAGAGCTCCTGGGATGGGAACAGTGGGACCCTGGGTGCCTCAGACACACTGGCAGACCCAGGAGGGTCCTGCAGGAGAAGTCTGACCCTATGGAATGCACCCCTTGGATGTGTGGAGATAGCACTTACAGCAGAACCAAGGGAGGCACAATTATCCTGTTGGATTTTCCCCATCACTGTTGGGCAGGAGGTGACAACTGGGAGAGGTGGTTTGGATCTGGAGCTGCTGGAAGGGCTTTTCCAGAGGAATTCTCCTCCCTGGGGCTATTCCAGAGCTGTGTGCACACAACCCTGGGCTCAGGGATGGGAGGTGCCACCAGGTGCCCACTGTGGGCCCTTCCAAACTGACCCATCCTGGGATTCTCTGCTGGGAATTACAGCTCAGGAAATGCCCTCTGCCCACACCAATTTCCCCCCAGTCTTTCCCTCCACTTAATTCATTACATTTCAAATCACGCAATCAAGGAAATCATTTTTGCAAGCAAATTAATTAATTCATTAATGAAGAAGAGAAGGCACAAGCCCTTTGCTCTCACATACTCGTGTTAGTGGTTTTTAACCAGTGTGGTAATTACTAATATTTTTATTCTCAGGACATGTTAATAATGGGAGTACTTTTCAATCCCAAATTCCCTGCTGAGCAGTGAAAACAGGAACAACTCAGCTCCTCAAGTTTTATCTTCCTGCTGCTGGGAATGTGCCACAGGATGAAGCCAAACTTTGAAGGTGACAGTGAGAGCAAAGCAGGATTGGGGTGTTCATGCCTAACCTGCACCCCAAACAGGTATTTAGGCAATTAATTAACACAGTAACACCATCCTGGAAGGCCATAAGACATCACCTAAGGCCTAAATTGTGATTTAGGCTTGGTTTGCTTAGGAAAATGTGGCAGGGTTAAAAAACCCCTCTTTTTGGCAATGCAAATAAATCTTTTCTAGTGAAACAGCAAAGAAGAAAAAGTCACTGAAAGGAGTAGCAACAGTTTCTCTAAACCCCTTAATTTTTATTAAAAATTTTAAGCCAGATTTAGCACTGGGCAAGCTATCAAAGTTCACTTGAGTCCCTTTTTTACTGCCCATCTCAACATTTGAAGTCTCGGCTCAGTCCCAGCCTCCCCCAGAATTCAATCAGAAACTGTTCAGGTTTTTTTCTCCCCGTGGCCTTTTCTCTTCGTTTTTTCTATTCTCTCCTCATAACCAATTTTCTCCATGGATAAACTTTGCTCTGACTGGGAGAAACAGCAGAGCAGCAAACCCTAAAATCTCCACTGAAAGAGCTCGGCTCAGCTCATATGGGGTCAGTCATGCCAGGATAATACTTTTTTATTTCATTTTTCTCCAATTTCCCTTGCCAGGAGGGCCGATCCAATAACCTTTGTTGACACCTCACAGCTCTCCCTGAAAAAAAAACCCAACCCAGGCTTTGAAACACAGACAAAAATGGGAAATGCAAAGTGGAAAAGCAGAAAATAGCTGAAATATTGAAAATGTTGCCTTAAAAAAAAGTGCATCCTCTTGATACGTGCAGCTGAAGAAGACAAGAAGCTGGAAAAAACAGCATTTAGAGTAAATTCCAGGTAGTTCTGCAACTCTCTGGCAGCAGCAGCTGGGCTTGGAGTTGTTCTGGCTCTGATCCATCAGCTCCTCTCTCTCTCTCCATTTGCATGAGGCAATTTTGTCCTCCCAACACCCACAGTGTTGCTAAATCTCCGAGCTTCAGAAAACGTTGTTGGCACCATAAATAAATTATATGGAGGGGAAAAAAATCCCATATAAATAAAAGATGAACCTGAATCAACCTCGGTGTAAATATTCCGACAGTTCAGGAGCAGCCACAAACACTTTCAAACACTTTCTCAGTTTCAAGAGGTAGGTGTGAAAAAAAAAAAAGAATTATAGAGTGGCACCAACTTGTCCCTGAGGGTGCCAATGACGATCCAAACGTCAGGAATGAGTTTGGAGCCTTTCCCTCCTGTTTTCTCTCCATACAAAGGGGCTGCAAGTGAAGTCTGTCTGTGCATCTTTATTCAAACTGATCCACAGAACAGATGCTCAAGGCGTGTCTGCACCATTTTTATCAGAAGACCTTTTACAGACAAGTTCCTAAAGGACCAATCCATCAAATCCAGCACATATTTGTTAACTTTTCCCCAACTGTACTTCTGGAACAAATCTAATAACGCCTCCAAGGAGCCTGTAAATTCACCAGGATGAGCTCTGACAAGGCCAAGCTCAGAACAATTTGGAGGCAGCACCATCGAGCAGCTCCCAGAGTAACTTTTCTTCCCAGAGGATGAATTCCTGCAGTGCCACCAGAGGAAAAACTTCATTAACAACAGCCTTGATCTTGTAGGGGTCAAGGCAAGTCCTAAAGACAGAAAGTCCATGAATTGTAAATAATTTTTTTTTAAAAAAAAAGCACTTGGAAATAAAAATGCCTAAAATCCATCTGAAAGGGGCTGTGAAGTAATAATGTGTGTTCCCCGAGCAGAGGTTTGAGCAGCAGGAAATGCTGGGGCTGCAGTGAGCTGTGTGGCTCCCCAAGCACCCCAAGGCTTCTCCAAACGCCCTCAGATGATCAGATATCCAGCTGGCCTTGTCTGTCACAATTCCCACCCACGCTGGGCGCATTTTGTTGACGTTTCCAAGCCAATTCCATAAGCCCATGGTTGGGTCTTTGCTCCACGGCAGGAAAAACATGGGATAGATCAATCCCCACCCAGCAGAGAGCTTGGGCACGGAGCCTTGCTGGGTCCCTCACAGGGCTGCCACCTCATTTCCTCAGCCCTGTCACCCTCTCACTTCATTTTCTCCACTGGACTATGGCGCCTCCTCTTCTGTGTTGAAATTTTGATGATAATGGGAAATTCCTTGGATTATTTTCTTGCTGAATTCCAAGTTCTTTCTTTCAAGTACACCTGACCAGGCAGGACTGCAAAATTTTTTTATTTTCTTCCTTGGGGGACCAAAAGGAATCGTGCTCCCAATGGGAACCATAGAATTCCTCAAAAAGTTTGACTTGGAAGGGACCTTAAAGCCCATCCAGTGCCATGGGCAGGGACACCTTCCATTATCCCAGGCTGCTCCAAGCCCCATCCAGCCTGGCCTTGGACACTTCCAGAGATCCAGAGGCATCCACAGCTTCTCTGGGAATCTGTGCCAGGGCCTGCCCACCCTCACAGGGAAGGATTAAGAGCATTAAGGACCAAATCCCACTGAAATTCATTATTCCAGTAATGGAAGGGACTCAAAAACACAACTGCAAGATGGAAAAAATACCAATGTTTTTTGTAACAAATAATTTCAGGACAAGGACAAGTGGGAACAAAGTCCATGGGATGCAACAAATGCTTCCTGCAGGTTGTTTTCACTGTTAGATCAGGATTTTGCTCATTCCTACACCAGAAAAGGATGCTGGAAATGCACTTTGCAAAGCACGTCTTCCTAGACTGGCAAAAATAGCTGTAATACTTTTTGGGAGTCTTTGGGGTGTTTTTGAGACTGGAAGAGCCCTCTTGTTTCACAAGGAAATTAAAAAGCAAGGAAGCACCAACATCATCTGGTAATTAAAGACCCATCATGAGCTCCAGTTTGACTTCCCTCGTGGTATTTCCCACTCCTGCTGCTTCAGCCCTGTAGCCATTTTATACAGATTTTATAAATTCCAGAGATCCTTTTAGGCAAAGCATTCCCTCTTGTCATGCTTAAGCAATTCCCTTCTCCAACCCAACCTGAGCAATTCCCTTCTCCAACCCAACTTGAGCAATTCCCTTCTCCAACCCAACTTAAGAAATTCCCTTCTCCAACCCGATTTAAGCAATTCCCTTCTCCAACCCAACTTGAGCAATTCCCTTCTCCAAGCCAACTTGAGCAATTCCCTTCTCCAACCCAACTTAAGCAATTCCCTTCTCCAACCCAACTTGCCCAGAGCTCCTGGCTCATCCCTGTGATGAAGGTTCCCCATATTATTCACCTCCAAACCACAAACCCTGCAGCAGCTAAACCAGCCCTAAAATTGCTGGGAAAATGGACAAATCCAGAGCCAGGCTCATGCCTGCCTTAGGAATAACTTCCTCTGGCACCAGGGTGTGATTGACTTTGCTAATGAGATGGGGACTGTGGCAGCTGGAACAATTTTTGGATGCCTTGGGAAGCCTTTCACAAGGAATTTGGAAGAGTTCCCCTGCTGCAGATAATTCCAGTGGGTGATGCTGGCCAGTGAGGCTGGAATTCTCCAGGAATTCCACGTGTTAAGGTCTTTTCCCATCACTTGTTTTTCGAAACTGCAACACCAGTTTTGCTGAGCTGCTTCAGATGGGGACACCCACAGAGCATGGGAATTGCTGCTTCAGTGGTTCCATCTGATTAGGCAAAGAGCTTGTCTGGGAAAAGGAAAATATTTGGCAGCTTCAGTGACTTGTGTCACCCCTCCTGCTGCACGGAACAAATTCCAGCTGCAGGGAACACCCACTCCCTGCTCCCACTGCCACCTCCTGTGTCACTCAACGTTCTCATCCACCTCCACAACCCAAAAGATGTAAAATTTGCTCTGTCTGGATATAAAAAAATGTTTGGTTTTTTTTTCCTCAACCAATTTCCCAAATTGCCACCAGTCCTGGTAGTTTATCTCCACATGAAATGCTGCTCCTGCTGTTGTCATTCCTATAAAGTAACAGCCTAAGGAAGAGCTGGGACATGGAATTCAGCACTGGCCAGGACACAGGACAGCCTGCTCTGGGCTATAAATAGGGCTATCAACAGGGTCACTTTTCTTGCACTATAAATAAGAATTGTTTAAATAGTGTTACTCTGCTAATTGCACGGTGTTAATAGAATCTCTGAGGTAGATTAACCACAGCTTCATCAGTTTAAATTTAACTTGTACTTCCTTACTATTTCAAGGGCGTTGTATGCTGAGGACAAGGCACAGGAGACAAGGGAAGGAACAGTCTGGGAAATTATCAGGAATGAATGACTTGAATTATTTGGGGTTTTTAACTCTCACAGTGCAAACCAAAAATACCTGCTGCAAAAGTGTAAAAATAAAAAGTGTAAATTATTCATTGCTTTTTATTTCTCTGAATTAATGATTGCTAAATTATCTAACTATTAAAAGCATAGAGATTATAAAAATATTATCTTGCTAAATAATCAAATTCCTTTTCCTCTCTTTGCCCCTCAGCACAAGAAGGGAGGGTGGAAGTTTTACCCACCAGTTTGAAAAAGGAGCCCTCAGGTGTTTCCCACCTGTGTTCAATGGACAGACCATGGCTTTTGCAATTAATGATGAATTAACATAAATCAGAACTTATCAGGATTGCTGAAGATTTTCCCCAGCTCAGCCTGTAGGGAACATTGGATTTCCAGAAATGGAGGCCTGTGAGACAACTCAACACAAACCAGTGGTGTCCCAGCAGGACTGAGGGCATGGAGACCAGCCCTACAAGAGCACAGAATCCCACCTCTCACCAGGACACAAGAATCACTTCCAGGGATCACAGAATCACTTCTAGGGATCCACAGGGATCATGGACCCAGCTCCTGGCCCTGCTCAGACACCCCAACAATCCACACTTCAAAAATCCAGGGGATTTAATTTCCTTTCCAACATCAGCAATTTTTTATTGTTATTCCACAGTTTCTGGCTCCCTCCTGCAGGTTTCCTGGGGCTCCTGCATGGGGGGAGGCAGTGAAATTCTATTCACCCTCTCTGTGGGTTTCACAGATCCTTAGCACATTCCCATGGAAAGATTCCCATCATCCTGGGAGTGTCCATGCCTCGTGCCAGTGCTGCACCACAGCAAAACCAGCCCAGGAATCATGTTCCATTTTTATGTCATTTTTTAATCCCATTCCCAGTAACTGCAGAGAGCAGCTGGATTTGCAGCACTGGAGCCTCCAGGCACAGTTTTTTTCTGGATTAACCCCCCTGAATTCTCTCAAGCTTCCTGTACAAATTATTCTTTTACTCTTCTGATCTCCAGCATCTCCTCTGAGTGACAGAGCTCCCAGCAGGGCTGGGGCCTTCTCCCAAGGACTCTCCATCCCCACATGGACTGGGACAACACCTTGCTCCAACATCTGCCAGGAGCAAATGCTGTGGAATTTCCACAGTAATTCCAGCTCCTCCTTTATTTCCATTTGGACTTTCTGTGATTCTAACAGTCACTACTGAGTTTTGTAATTGTCACTGTTGAGTTTTCTAATTGCCACTGTCGAGTTTTGTCCCGTTGATTTAGAGGCACCTTCCCTCCACTCATCAAGTCTGTGACTTCATCATCCCAAATTAAGAGGCCTCTCTGGAGAAGATGATCCAAGGCTCTCATTAAGCTCTGGAAAAGGTTTAACCTGGAGTTTACCCCCAGCCCCAGGCAGGAGGAGGAACTTACTCTCTGTCTATGACCAGACAAGTGACTGCTTCAGCTGCGATGACGTTGGCTGTCCTGACATCCTCCCTGCAAGAAAAAACACATTTCTCCAGTTATTTCCATGACAATCTTCTGATTTCCAGCACACAGGGTTCTCCAAGCACTTTGAGGACAAATTTCTGGCTTTCACGGCTTTTCCTTGCTGTGAAAGGAAAAAAACCCTTCCATCATCCATTTAGGCTGATAAAAGACCAGAATTCCAAGACTAATAAAAAATAATCAATTTAGTCCATTTTAATCAGGTCAATTTGGTGTTCCAGCGTTTAAGAGTCAGCGCTGCCTTTTCTGGGCTCACTTCATCCCAATTCCCTCCAACCTTGCCATGTTCCAAGGGTAAGTGGATTACAGGCAGGAGAGACCTCCCCTCTCCTGCACACCCCTCATTCATTTAGGCTGGAACACCACTCCAGGCTTCCACTGAAGCAGAAAATCAGATCTACAGCTGCTGTTAGGAATAGAAATTCCCATTTAAAGACTGGAGGTATTAAAGCAGGAATGTGGTTAAAAAAGGGTGATGCACGTGCACTCTCCCTTTGAGGTCACCATTAATTAACTTTAATTTCTTCATGTCCATCCCTTTAGAGCAGAGCAAGCAGAAATACATTAATACTCCAGCCCGTGCTGGAATGCTGACTCTGAGTCTATTTGGACTGGAATTGAGTGTGTATTCGTGCTAATTAACCCCACTGATCAATCACATTGTGCTAATTCAAAGCAATGAGAAAGAAGTAGTGGAATAGAAGTGGATAATTATCTCTATTAACTCCTAAAACTTGGGTAAATACAGAGAGGATAAGGAAGGATAATATTGAATTCCTCATTTGGTCACTGTAGGCAGCTTTTGACAATATATTGATCCATTAAAATGAGAATTCAAACTTGTTGTTGTCCACTAATTCCCATTAAAGCTCAACACATTTGTCCCATTATCCCAGATGCCACAAAAATACATTTATCCCTGTGGATCTGTGGATCACAGACATGATTTGGTTACTGTCTTATACTTAGATGATTACAGACCAGGAAAATACAATAAAACTGGTGGCCTCAGCTCCAACATTTTCCATAAAATTGGAAATGAGGAATTCAGATGCACAAGGGACTGTTAAAATTTCTGCTGTCTTCTATTAATCCATCCTTTTCTAGAAGGTGACTTTGGCCAGCAGCTGCAGCGCAGGGAGGTACAGAAATCCATGGCATGAAAGGCCAATGAAACCTTGGAAGTGCATGGCACGGAAAGCTCCAAGTGCAAGGCATTAATTGGGAAAGAAATTACTAAGAGGGGATTACAGGCAAGAGCAACCCCCAGCAAATGCCCAGCATTAAATGAGAGAGTAACTACTCCAAGTAGGTGGCATTAAACACAACAAGTAACTACTACAAGTGCACAGAATTCAGTGCAGAAGTTGCTATTACAGGAGCATGCTATTAAGGGCAACAAGGAATGACTACAAGTCCAGGAGTAATTCCTAGCAGTGCACAGAATTCAGGGGAAAATTAACCACTAGGAAGTGCACAGCTTCAAATGCAAAGGGGTTCCTACAGGTGCATGGCATTAATTGCAAGAAGTAATTACTACACGTGAGCTGAGCCAAGAATAATTACTAAAAGGGCACAGCACTAAATGTAATAATTGCTACAAGTGCAAAGCATTAAACCCAGAAGTTACTACTGGTAAATGCAAAGCATTGGAGGGAAAAGTAACCTACAAGTGCAAGACATGAAATACAGAAGTTACTACAAGTGCAGGGCATTAAATGCAACAAATAATCATGGTATTAACTGAAACAGTAACTACTACAAGTGCAGAGCATTAAAAACAAGGTAATTACTCCCAGTGCACAGCATTAAATGAAAAGCTAATTACTATTAAATATGTGAAACAACTAATTACTACCAGTGCAAAATGCAGAGGTTACTCCCAGTAAATGCACAGCTTTAAAGGCAAAAGTAAATACTAGCAGTGCAAGGACAAGTAAAAACTACTGCATTAAATGCTAAAAAAACAGGTTAAAGAAAGGCAAAAATGGTAAAAAAAGGTAAAAACAGGTGGTTTAATTACTGCAAGTGCATTAAACACAAGTCATTATTTCAACAGCACAGTACTAAGCAGCTATTAGAAGTACAATGCGTAAAACAGAACTTATTGACAATTAATTCATTAATTCATTAATTCATTAAGTCATTAATTCCTGGCAGTGCCCCACCACCCCCCGTGGCCCCAGGGAGGAGACGAGAGCACTGACTCGGACACTGCCTGGCCTTCATCCCCTTCCTCCTCCTTCTCGGAGCTGCTCCCCGAAAATCCGCGCTCCTCCTCCGTGGAGCCGCCCTGGCTCCCCGAGCGCTCCATGGCCCCGGCTGCTCCCTCATTCCCTCGGGACACGCCTCAACCCCTCCAGCTCCCAGCTCCGTGCCACCCCCTGGCATGGGCTGGGCACCTGCACAAAGGGCACAGCTGCTGCGGGGGCCCTTGGCCATGGAAACCCAAGAGGGGAGGATTTGGGAGCCCTCGGGACACCCTTGGCTGTGGATAAGGGCCAAAAATCCCAGCAGGAGACCTCATGTGCCCTTTCCAGCTCCTTAGCCCCATGGTGGAATTGGGTGGCAACAATACCCAGGTTCCTAAATGTTCCCAGGTGTGCCAGTGCCACTGTAGGACACGAAATAACGCGGCGTGGACACGCTGCTCTTTTCAAGGTAAAAGAGAGAATTTAAATTTCTGACTCCAACATTTATAGGTTTCTAAAAGTGGCAGTGGATTGGAGGGTGACAGTGCCACCCCTCCCCTGACACGGGACAAACCAGCAGTTTATCAAATTTATCTTCCCCTATAAAAGAATGCAAAACACTAAGTCATTTACATAAAGTGTGTGAGAAAGTTCATTACAAGAATGCAAGCATCAGAAGGCTTAGAAAATCTTAAAAAAATCAGGGTGACACGCCACCACACCAATGGAAACATGAGGATGTTATTTAAGGGATGAAATGCACAGATCTGTTTTCCTCCTTGGAATTTACAGCCGACTCCAGCGCAGTGGGAAGTTACAACAGTTTTGCTTCTGACAAGCTGTCAACAACTCAATTTCAGAAGAGAGAAGTTTACACTTCAGCCTCTGTCTCATGGTTTTACCACAGGCTGCTGTAATTTGCTCTAAATGTAAAAATGTTTGAGGTGATTCCCAATTTTTTTTGCCTTTTATCATTTTTAT
The DNA here is from genome assembly GCA_034509185.1 of Euphonia xanthogaster. NCBI lineage: Eukaryota > Metazoa > Chordata > Aves > Passeriformes > Fringillidae > Euphonia > Euphonia xanthogaster. The sequence goes on along the minus strand of JAYDZK010000271.1, from coordinate 3,694,256 downwards.
GAGGTGAGCAGGTATTTAAGAACAAACCTGGATGAATTCCAACACAGTGTTTGAATCTGAGGCCATTCAGCACAGGAAGGACTCACAGCACTAAAAATCAGGAACAAAAGTGCTCCTTCTCCATGGGAGGGTCTGCACTAAACCACTTCCAGTGTTAAAATGGGCAGGAATTTAAGGGAATTTCATTATGGAATAAAAGGGTTTTTATAAAATAAAATGTCTGTCAAAAGAAGAAATGAAGCTCAAAGCTTAAATAAAATATATATGGGAAAAAAACCCAGACACGAGGCTGAATTATAGCCCTGGATTTTGAAAAACAGCACTGGAATAGTCTGGGAAAGTCACCTGGAAATTAAGAATTATATTTTCTTAATAAATGTTCTGATGTTAATATTCCCATTGGTCTTTCAGGCTTGGCAGAAAGTAGCACTGGGTGTCCTTGGGATGTCAGTGTCTCCATGGGGATCAAATTCCTCCTCAATTAGCTTTCCAAAAAAAGGGGAATTTGGGTGCACTGAGGACAAAGTGAAGTTTTAGATAAACGTTTCTGTCTTCTGGGAGAATTTACATTCCAAATGTGAATCCAAGGAAGGATCCCACTGTTTACATGTCCAAGGCCAGGTTGGCTTGGAGCAGCCTGGGACAGTGGGAGGTTCCTGCCATGGCAGGGGTGGCACTGGGTGGGCTTTGGGGCCACCACTGCCCCAAATGCCACCTCCAGACATCTTTTAAATCCCTCCAGGAATGCTGATCCCACCACTGCCACGGGTGCCTGTCCCTGTGCTTGTCAACATTTTGGTGGAGAAATTTTCCTTGATATCCAACCTCAACCTCCCCTGGTGCAACCTGAGGCTGTTTCCTTTGGTCCCTTTGTGCAAGCAAAATGCAGGCCATGAACTGATATTATTCTGTATTTTAGAGGTGGAATTATTTTATTATGGCTCTAATAGAGAACATTTGATTATTTATAATCACAGGCCTGAACATTTAATTACAATGGTGCCTCATAATGAGTGGGCCCTGCATCCCAATTCCGGGTTACCGTGCAGAAAACTCCCTCAATTTTCTAAAATTGATAAATTACAGGAATTTTAAATGGAGCTCCAAAGCCTGACACACAAACCCAAATCCATCCTAGGTACAAAAAGGGATTTGAACAGGAGCCACATCACGAGGTGCTGTTGTAAATTTAGCTATAAATTAAGGCTGATATCCCATTTTTTTTTTGTTTTTCCCCTCTTCAATTCCATCTTGTTGTAACCTGCTCTGAGGGTTTGCTAACATGGATTATCCTGTCTACATCCCATGAATCAATTCCTACTCCTGCATCCCCCATAGGCATCTTCCCTTGTTTGGGTGGGTTTTTTTTAAAGGAAGTTAAGAGAATTCAAATTCACTGCTGCATTCTTCAGTTCCAGTTAATGCTTACAAACTTGAACAGAGCTGGGGGGAGTATTTTGATGGAAGCATTTTCCCAGGGAAAATGTGAGATTTCCTCACTGCAGCTCTTGTGCAGGGATTTTTGTCTCCTCTCATTAAAAATACATTTATTTCTGATCATGCATTTTTCCCTGACTAGAATCATTTGTTCTAAACCATCATTTTGACACAAACATCCTCATTTTGAAATTCTAGGATAAAACATTTGGATCTAATAGTTGATGGCTGTTATTGACAGCAAGGTATTGCTGCAGGACAAAAACCACATGGGAATTTTTTTTCCCCTCCATTGGAGGGATTTTCCAGATCATGCACTTCCAGCTGCCTAGCCATGGGCAGGGACACCTTCCAGAGATCTTCACAAGTCACTAAATGTGCCAGAAAATGTAAAGACAGTTGAGGAAAGTTGGCTTCACCTGGCTTGTTGCCACGTGTATGATCTCAGACAACAGACTCGACAAATCAACAAGTCAACTGCACATCTGAGAACTCAGAGGAATGGCCTCAAGCAGCAGATGGCTCATCCAAAAATTAAAAAAAGCCAAACAAACAAACAAGCACAATTAAAAGCCCCAAACCTACTGTGGCAATTAGTGCCACACTTTAAAGGGTGCAGGAGGAGAAGGAAGATTTAAAAACTGCCTGAGGATATTCAACCCAGCAAGGATGAGAAATGATTAAAGCTGCAGCTCTGGGTCAGGCTGTTGGTCAGCAATTAATTCTGAGTGCTGGAAATGCCATGTTAGGTGGAGCTTTGGGAGAATCCATTCTGGGTTGGGATTTTAGGCAGGAAGAGACAATAATATCAATTCATTCCTGCTGGAAAAGCAGAGAATAAACTGTTCTTCAGTGCAGGGCTCCCAAGCAGGATGCAGTGAGAGCCACCACAGCTTGCTCTGCCCTCTGGGAAAGGATCTTTCCAGCTCATTCCTTCATATAATGGCAAAAAAAGGCCCAGAATCCTGGAAATCAGCACAGAATTCTGGAATGGTTTGGGTTGGGACCTCAAAACTCATCTTGTTCCAACCTCCTGACACGTGCAAGGACACCTTCCACTATCCCAGGGTGCTCCAAGCCTTGGACACTTCCACGCTGTGCCAGGATTCTGCTTTCTGGGGATCTTCCCTAGGCACTCTGTCAAATTCTCATCTCTCACCTCATCCTGGGGACCCCCAACACCTCAACACTTTATTTCCATTATTGCTTTATAACAAATCTTTACATGATGTTATTCTCTTTATAAATGGTGTTGCATAATAAATGTTTTTTACTGCAACGAAGAAAACAGCACCTGATGGTAGGGCACCCTAAATGGTGTCACTCTAGGCTGCAAATGATCCAGCTGCTGCCTCCAATTAGCCAGGAAGGCACGAGGGGGCCTGGGAGAGCACGTGGATCATCATTTCATGCCCACTCTGCCAGTGTGCAATGGGATACTGGGAACTAATGGGTGCCATCTGCTGTGAGCATGGAAAACAGGATCATGCACATCAGTCCCTGATGGCTCTGTCAGGGACATATTGCTGGGAGGGATTTGTTGTCCCAGCTCCTGCTAGGCTGCATTTCTGCATTAGTTTCTGTCTTCATGAAGAAATGATTTGTTGCTCTTGTTTTATTCTGCACACGTGAAATAGATCAGGTTTTAATAAAGTGTCCCTTGGTCTGGAAGGTCCAATCCAACCCAAACCATTCTGGGATTTTAAGCATTGCTAAGGCCCTGGTAAAGTTTTAAAAAAATTAATCAAAGATAAAAAAGGAAAGAAAATACAGTAAAAATCCAATTTTATCTCAGGCTCTCAGCCATACCTGTATTTTACAGCAGTGGAATCATCCTAAAGGTTTCCCAAGTGGCCAAACAGAGATGTCTCACACAATCCTCACAGAAACTCATTAATTAGCAAGTTCTTTGAGCTACCAAATGTTTACATTGCAATATTTTCACATTATTCCATTTAAATCTCCCTGTAACACTCCTGTGATTATCAGCAAACTGGAGGAATGCTTCTGGAGGAATTCTCTAGCAAAAAAAAAAAAATATCCAAAAGATTGGTTTGGGTTGGAAGGGCCCATCCAGTGCCACCCCTGCCATGACAGGGACACCTTCCAGTGTCCCAGGCTGCTCCCAGCCCTGCCCAACCTTGCTTTGGACACTTCCAAGGATGGCAGCATTGTGCATTCCCTGCATGCTGAGAACGTCCTCTCAATAATTAAGTTTCTATTTCCAAATTGAATATTCAAATTTATGCAGCCAAGTATTGCAAATTAACCAATCTCAAGCTACTCTGTTTGAAATGCCAAGGAATTCCCACCCATGGGGATGCTCTGGGTCACCAGGGCTGAGCAGGGATGGAATGAAAATCAGGATATTTGTTCAATAACTACAATATTTTGTAATTAAGGAAGAGATTCACAGACTTGAGGTTTGTGCTCGATACATCTCTGGCTGCCAAGAAGTGCCAGGAAATTCTGCCTCCAAATATTCTGGCACGTTTTATTGGGGAGAAGGGTGGCAGAGGAGGGATTGACCATGTTCCCACAGCATCCCAAAAAAAGCCCAAGAGCTCTGGCACCCAGATAGACCCCTAGGAAAAGATGTTTATCCACGAAGATGAAGAAGTGTCCCAAATTCCTGCCTTAATGAAGCCTATTTTTATAGCCTGAATAGGAACTTGCAGCTTCTCTCCTTTTAGCTCATCTCCAAAGGAAAATGTTTATACAGAAGTGCTCACTCACATCCAATTCCCACCTCCAAAATCCCATATAAATACAGCACAGCAATTTCAACCCCCCAAACTTTCAGCCATCCACTCCATCAGGATGACCACGATTATCCTTTTCCATACAGGAATAACACTCCAGAGTTGCAAAAATCAAACTCTTTGAGCTCCCAATGGATTTTTGGGGAAGGAAGCACAAAGATAAACTAATTTTTGATGTCCACAAGCAAGGGAAGGTCTACATTTGGCTGCTCAAGTGCAGAACAAACCCATTTCCTGCTGACGTGGGGCCTCCTTCTAGCACAAATCCAGTGATTTTATTCCAAAAGAATAAATCCACTCCCAATCTCTTCCCAAACAGCCAGAACCACCTGAAAGCTGAAAAAAATCCTGGAGAAAACATCAAAATTCAAGAACTACTTCTTTAGGAGCACTTACCCTTGGAGGGCTTTTTCTCCAAACCAGTCCCCCTTCCCCAGAGTGCGGAGGAAGACGGGATCTTCACTGGGAGAGTCCTCCCGGGTGACATTCACCTGTGGAAAAGCCAAAACCCCACAGGGTTCAGGGAATTTAAATTAACAGCTAAACCCCCTTCGTTCAGAGGGGAATTTGTCACCTCCTGGATCTGTCAGGAGTGGCTCCTCTGGGAGCCATGTAATTCCCCAGAGTCCTGCACTCTTCCCTTGGCATCACTGACCAACCATCCAAGAAAATGAGCTGTGAATTTTCCTACTACTCCTGCAAAAACAGCTTGGGATTTTTTTGGGAATGTTTTTAATTCTAAATATGGAGTTGGCTGCACAAGCACAGGAGACTAAAATGCCAAAAGTTTGCTGTGTATCCATCACCTATGGCCTGAGCTTCCATTAGCTTTGTTCCACATGGTTCCCAGCGTTCCCAAGTTCCCTGAAGGGACAGGAAGAACACAAATCACCCCCATCTGGACACAACTGAAGTGTGCAATGTGGGGCATTGCAGGATGAAGCATGGCTCTGCTCTCTCTCCAGTGCAGGAGACACTCGTTGTGGGAGGGAGATGTAGATGTGGGAGGGAGATGCACCATCCCAATATTTTTCCACATGAAAAAAATGGCAAGGATAAGGATTTGAAGCTTGGCTCGTGACTGTCCATACTCTGAGAAAAGAGGGAATATTATTTCTGACTGAAGGGAAGTGAAAGGACATCAAACCAACTAACTTGGATTTCTGCAGGCTATGATTAACTCCATTTCAAAACCTTCTCCATGACATTCTTATTGATCTGAAAAAGACCATTTTTTGCCTTACAATAAAAACCGGCTCCCAGAAAATGGAAGATGATGGAAAATGAGTTGGCAGCTGGAAATCACTGTGTATTCCCTCCAAAATCTCCATCCTGCTATGTGGAAAGAAGCCAAGTGTCTCTCAAGTGTATTAGGCAGGCTAAAAAAATTATAAATAATTGTTGAATAGAAGGAAGAAACTTGGTCTATAAAATCCCATCAGGATTTTATGGGAAAAGAGGTCAAAAATATTTTCCCTGTGAGCAGTGGAAGAGAAACTTAGACCTTTTTTCCCCTTTGGAGAGAGCTCAGAGATCCCTGCCTTTCTATTATTTGCAGAAGCTGGGAAGAGAGAGCCATGGGAATGAAGCCTGGAAGGCAGCCTTGGAAGGGGGATGCTCAGCAAAGAAATCATGGAGTATTTCAGAGTAGGATTTATTTCAAAGAAATTGACTTTCATGGTCATTTACCCAGAGACTCAAAAACAGTTTCCACCCCAAAGTGTTTCCCAGGAGCACACGTGCAAACCAGCAGGGGATTTCATTTTCAGCCACTCTTCCTTTCCCGACCCAGCCAAGGAGCTCCATTAAATGCCAAGTGCTGGCACCTTTGTGCCTCAGGAAGGGAGAGAGAGAGGCTGGAGTGGGATTTTGGGATTTTGGCAAGGTGGGCACTCACCTTTCCTTTGCTGATGATGAAGAAGGTGTCCCCTCGAGCCCCTTGGCGGATGATGTACTCCCCGCTCTCGTAGTGAGTCTGCAAGAGGGAGAGGAACCCAATGGAGATGAGCAAAGAAAAGCAGAGCCTGTTCTCCAGCCCATATTCTGAGAGCCTGCCCAGCCCTTGTGAGGAAACCTGGACTAAAAATGAGATGTTTGAGAGCTGACCAGCTTGTGTGGGGAAACCTGGACTAAAAATGAGATGTTTGAGAGCTCACCAGGTTTTGTGGAGAAATCTTGGCTGAAACTGAGATGTTTGAGAGCTGACCAGGTTGCGTGGGGAAACCTCGACTAAAAATGAGATGTTTGAGAGCCTGCCCAGCCCTTGTGAGGAAACCTGGACTAAAATTGAGATGTTTGAGAGCTGACCAGCTTGTGTGGGGAAACTTTGACTAAAACTGAGATGTTTGAGAGCTGACCAGGTTGTGTGGAGAAACTTTGACTAAAATTGAGATGTTTGAGAGCTGACCAGCTTGTGTGGGGAAACCTCGACTAAAACTGAGATGTTTGAGAGCTGACCAGGTTGTGTGGAGAGACCCTGACTAAAATTGAGATGTTTGAGAGCTCACCAGCTTGTGTGGGGAAACCTCGACTAAAACTGAGATGTTTGAGAGCTGCCCAGCCCTTGTGAGGAAACCTCGACTAAAACTGAGATGGACCTGGCCTCAGGGAGAAGCCTTCACTCTGGAGACCAACCCGACAGTTAAACTTGAGAAAAGCTCATTTTTCCTCCCCCTGGATGCCTCTGACTGCCGTGTTTGTGCTGAGAATGTTTGGGAAAAGGGAAAGAGGGAGTCTGGAATGCTCCGTGACCCACGGCGCCAAAGGTCTCCTCGGGGGAGCAGAGGCACAAAGGTGGCTTTGAAACGAGGACTTCAAAGCTGGAGCTGGGTTTGGACCACAAAAACCAGTGACAGCAACATGGGGTTGATGACAGTTCTCCATGTCCCACCCATTGCATCCAGGGTGTTTTTAAAATAAAATAAAAATAACCTAAATATGTTATTTTGCTGGTGCTTTAAAGAATATTCACAGAACTGTCAGCAAAACTCCAAACAGAAGCAGCTTTTAGAAGATTTTTTCCTGTTCAGGATTTGCTGCCTTAAACATCCTAAAATGACAACAGGTATGCAAACAAAACAAAATGGAAAAATAAATATATTTGCTGAAAATGCTGCAAAACCAAGCAGGTAAATATCAGCCTTCTGTACTGAACTCCTTAAGAATCACACAGATTTGTTTCCCTGGTTTTACAGTGTGTCCTGCTCCCAGGGATTATCTAAAAATGCTGCTACTTGAAATAGCCAGAGGGGAGGATTATGCTTTTCTGGTCCTCTCCTCATTTATCCCTAATTTTTGACACTTAAAACATCTCAAGACCCAAGCAGCAGCTTAACTAGAGGGCAAGAAATGGGAAATTAAAACATGAGGAAGATGCAGTGATGAGGGAAAGAGAGGGTTAACTCAGGCCCTTAATTCCACAATAATTATGGAGCACAGAATTGAGGAAGGAGATGAGGAAGAGGAACCTCATTGTGACCTTCTAGGACCTGAAGGAAGCCTGCAAGAAAGATGGAGAGAGCCTGGGGACAAGGGATGGAGGGCCAGGAGCCAGGGAATGGCTCCCACTGCCAGAGGGCAGGGCTGGGTGGGATATTGGGAATTGGGAATTGTTCCCTGGCAGGGTGGGCAGGCCCTGGCACAGCTGGGGCTGCCCCTGGATCCCTGGCAGTGCCCAGGGCCAGGCTGGGCAGGGCTGGGAGCACCTGGGACAGTGGGAAGTCCCTTTGAGGTCCCTCCCCACCCTCCTCCCTGCCCTGGCCCGATCAGCACTGAACAGCCCTCAGTGGAAGTCCCAAAATCCATATCCCATCCCACACTCCATTGCCTCCCATCAGCTTTCATTTACTGAGAGGTTTTCTGCTCTGCTCTGGCCCCAGCTCTCAGTCTCTTTTTCAGGCCAGAGCACGAGGGAAAGGTTTCACTCACTGCTCATCTTCCTCTGGTAAATAACAACATTAACCAGAGCATGGAGGCAGCAGCTCGCTGACAGATGGGGCTGTGCTGCTCTGTGTCACCCAGGGACCTGGCTCGGAGTGCTAACACATGGAAATCACCCAGCTGCAGACCTGGGAAGCAAATCTGGGCACCAGGAAAGGGGATAAAGAGCTCCAGCCCTGCTTTTTTTGTCAGCTAAATCAGAGGCTTCCCTGGAAGTGTTCAAGGGCAGGTTGGAGCAACCTGGGACAGTGGAAGGTGTCCCTGGCCCATGGCAGGGAAGGAAATGTTCTTTCAGGTCCCTCCCAGCCCAAACCATCTGGATTTATTTTGCCAAAGTCAGACAGAAAACTGAGATTAATATTAATATTAATATTTAAAAGGCAAAGCAGCAGAAGAAGCTGTTGGGACTTCTCAGCCCTCTCCATGCCCTTGATCTTCCCAACCACCACCCAAAGCTCCTGAGGAAACCCAAATGCTTTTTGTGGCAGTCCACAGAGCACAAGAGCAGGATATCAATGATCCTCCCAGCAGCAATGATGAGCCAAGTAAGTTCTGCAGAGTTAAATATGCTCAGCCAAGTGGGGTCTGTGAAAAAGGCCTGGCTTTTCCAAGAAGGAAAGCAATGTCCTGGAGAGAGCTGACAAATGATCATAAGCAGAGGCTGCTGGTGGAAAGCAGAAAATAAACTTCCTTTCTTGTCATTCATCATGGAGCAGGTCCACTTGTTCCCTCCAGATGAACATTCCCAAGGACATCTCCTCCTCCTATCTTGTACTGACCAGGAACAAAAACATTCCTTGCTTAAAAAAATAAAAATAAAAAAAAGCTCTTCCAAGGGTTTGTTCAGCCCAGATTTGAACACAGCAGCTGAATGGAGATCTCTGGAGCTGGTTCTCATTTCAGGCCACATCGACCAGTTGGCTCTAAAAAACTACCCTGGGCCCTGACACTTGGGGATTTTCCTCAGCCACTGTGGAATTTTTATCCCACAGGTTACTACAAACCTCCAGGGATCACTGGAAAACCCAAATTTCAGCGGTGATGTCAGTCCTCCATCTTACTTCTGCCAAATAAATCCTGAACTTTGGGCTGGGAGGAACTTTGGAGCTCACCTCCTTCCACCCCCTGCCATGGCTTACAGGTTTAGGAGCACAAATGGTTCCAGAATCCTTTCTGCAGGGGCTCCTGCAGTAAATTCCTAAGTTATTCACCATTTCCAGTGGACACAATCCTGTGCCAGGTGCTCTGGGATCACCCTGCTGGAGCAGGGATGTCCCTTCCACCCTGACTTGTCCCATGACCCCAAGGGCTTTGCCACAGCAGCTCCTCACTCCCCACTGCACATCTTTAATCCACATTACAACTGGACTTCCCTCTTCTGAGGGGAATAGCTGTCACAAGAGAACAGGCCAAAAGAACACAGAGTTTTGGGCTGAAAACTCTGGGAAAAAAAACAAGCAACCTCATTTCAGTCAGATCTCACATAGTTATAAACAAAAGCTCCTGGACCTCTCCACCCCCCAAAAATGTAATGAGAAGAAAGAGCTGGGAGCAGAAGAAGCAGCAACAAAAAATACAAAAAATTAACTTTGGGAAGCCTGTGAAGTTCTACATCACTACCACTAAAAAATCAAAAAAAAGCCTCACAATCCAGGCAGAAAATGACTCCAAGTTACCTCCTGGTCCAAGATAAGAGTTTACAGAGTTTCAGCAGTGATGAAGAGTCCCCTGTGGAGCTCCTCTGGAAGGATGGGGCTGCAGAAGCAGCCCAGGATTATTGCTTTTCCAGACCTGCAGCATCTCAGACCCTGGCTGCTGCTGCTATTCAGAATATGAGAAAGCTCAGCCACTGCTATTTCATGTTCTGGCAGCTCCACAGAACAGCTTCTGCAGTCAGAACCGAGAGGCTGTGAAAATATTTAGCACAAGGATGGCAAACATCTTATTTTTATTAGTTTTTCCATCTTAAATGCAACGTGTTCTGATTGCATTTAATTATCATCCATGCCTGGATGTGCGAGGAGCAGCAGCTGCTGGGATACACTGTAATTTCCATTATTTTAGATAAATACAGTGCAAACATTGATCTGACATTTTGATTTGTTTCCTGAGAGCAGAATTCTCATTTTTCCCCCAAAAACCATCTGCCAGGGCTGCAAAGAAGTTGCAGATCAGGACCCCTGCACATCAAAGCAAAGGAAAGATCAGAAAGCTCTGACAAATAATGCAATGCAAACATCTCCCCCCACCACCCCTCCCAGTTTCATCCTTTTGTTTGGATTTATTCTCAGGCCTGTCTCTGTCAAACTTCTGGGCTGCACAAAGCCTTGGCCAAAATTCCAAAACAGAGAAATCCATGGGAGGTTTTTCCCACCAAAAAAAAAGGAGAAGAAGCCTCAGTGGAGAAGAAAATGCAGGAAATGTTCTCATGAGCTTCCCATGGGGTGAGGAGATGTCCAACCAAGGTGAAGTGTTTAAGAAACATGGAAAAGCTCCCTGGGACCAAGAGGAATGGTTTCCCCCCATTTCACCCATTCCTGCCTGGAATAGCAGTGATGAACTCACTACTCAGCAGCTCTTTGGGATGAGCTCCTCCAGGAAACCCTGGAGGATTCCAGCAAAAGCAGGAGCTGATCACGATGGGATCCCTTCCAGCTCAGCCTATTCTGTATTTGTAGAATTCTGACCCAGCCTCTCTCTCCTTCCCCTTCCCAAAATTGGTGATTTTGAGATCTCTCTCCCCACAACCAGGAGCAGGAACAAAGGGCACAGAGCTCCCATGGTCTGATTATTTTTGTAGATGAGTTTTCCAAGCAAACAAGGAAGCCAAAGCCAGTGCAGCCCACCCAAAGGGAGCCTTCCCTTTGGATTCCAACAATGGAATTTTTCCTATCTGCACACACAGCCTGAGTTGCAGAGCCCTGGAGTTTGAGGGGCACAGCCAAAGGTCAGAATCCAGGCTCCCCCATGTTCACTGCTGGGCTGAAAAGTCCTTTTATTTCACATTTCACATGTGGGAGCCACAAAAAATGGGAGTCATGCAACAGCAGGGGGGACAAGAAAGACATTTGTGCCTCCCTTTCCAGCTGCTGTTATTAATAAAATGAATGAGGCTTTATCTCCCCAATTTCTTTGGTAAATAAAACCCCCTTCACCACAAAGCAGCCTTGGAGTAACTGCTGAGCAGTACAAAACTAAATGGCACATCAGCTGTGATCTTATGTGGGGGAAAAATCCATTATAATTACATTTATCATCCAGTGGGAAGTGTTTTGGAACAGGTTACACCTATCCCCTGTTTTCCCTGGAGAGGGATAGATGGATATCTGGCTGCCTGGGGATGAAGCAGGTTGTAGGAAAGCATTTACAGAATGATTTATCTGTTTGATAAACTCCGAGTTCTCCTCCCCAGCCATGAATTCTTTCAGCTTTTGCCAAGGCTGCCCCAGTTTTGTGTCAGCACCACGCTGCAGAAAGGCTCAAGAGAGGCTCAGGTAAGGATTAGAGGAAAGGCAAGAGGAGTAAATCACTGGGAATAGGAGCAGATCCCAAAGAAAGCTGGGCATTCACTGGAGAAATGAAAGGAATTCTCAGGTCAGCTTGAACTTCTACAGCCCTGCAGAAGAAGCTGCCAGCAGGTCCCTCTCATCCAATTCCAGAAGGAATTTGTGCTGGCAGCAGGGCTTGGCTGAGGACAGAGACACCAGACTTTGCTCTTTGGGGGATTTAGATCTGTGTAAACCATCAAATATCTGTGTCAATCATCAAATATCTGCGTCAATCATCAAATATCTGTGTCAATCATCAAATATCTGTGTAAACCATCAAATATCTGTGTCAATCATCAAATATCTGTGTAAATCATCAAATATCTATATAAATCATCAAA
>JAYDZK010000271.1:3662434-3675393 GCA_034509185.1 Euphonia xanthogaster | reverse complement strand
GACTTGTGCAGAGCCACAAGGGCCCCCTGAGCCTCCTTTGCTCCAGGCTGAGCCCCTGCCCAGCTCCCTCAGCCCCTTCCCTGGACACGCTCCAGCCCCTTCAGGTCCTCCTGGATTTGGGATTCAGAGCTGGGCACAGCCCTTGGGGTCTCTCAGCAGGGCCAGCCCAGAGGGACAGTCACTGCCCTGCTCCATCTGGCCCCTCTGTGTTTGATATAAATACACTGGTGATTAAAGATAAAGCTGTCATGCCAAGCCTCAGAGCCCTGAACGCTGATTTTTATGATCCTGCATTTGCAATACAGCTGAAATTAAATTGTCTTTGGCTTGCACTGTAATTACCTCTTCAAAACACTTTGCTGTCAAGGAGTTTCTCTCCTGCATTTTTTTCCCTTTGTCTAGGACATTTCATGGGAAATGAAAGCTCCCCCTTCAACCTCTGGACAGACCCAGAGCGGGTGCACCAAGGAAATTTTCTGCTTCTTGATTGAAGCACAGAATTCCAGGATGGTTTGGGTTGGGAGGGACCTTGAGGCTCATCCAGTGCCACCCCTGCCATGGCAGGGACCCCTCCCACTGTCCCAGGCTGCTCCCAGCCCTGTCCAGCCTGGCCTTGCAACCCTGGAGCGCCAGAATGAAGTCCAACAAAGACCATTACCTCACACAAGGTAGAAAACAAAAGATTTTGGGGCCTGATTCTTGCAGTGTGCCTCAAAAGAGATCCTTAACACTGGCCAACGTGTCAAAATTGCAGTGAGTGTGAATAAGGGACAAGCAGCATTTGCATGCACAGTCTGGTGTCTCTCTTCCCTCCAAACTGGGCATTTACATCACACCCAAGACCAAATGCAGGCAGGAGTCTCGTGTCTAAGAGCTCTCTGCTGCACTTGACAGCATCACAATAATCTCTTTTTCCCGGAGCCACTGACACCCTCTCCAGCACAGCCCTGCTTGCTGCTGGAATGATGAGTCCTCCCTCTAAGCACCCCCATGAAATGAGCACCTCACAGAGAGCACCATCACCTGCTGCCTTCGGAATTACACACACACAAAAGAAAGATAAGCTGGAAATGTTTTTAACGTCCTCTGAGTCACCAGCTTTTCACCTTCTCCTGGGCAACTTCCCCAAACCAAAGGGACCTGGAAGGGCCGGGAGCTGCTGGAGCTGGAGCTGGAGCATGGGGGTGCCCAGGAAAGGCTGAGGGAGCCGGGAGAGAAGCCCCAGTTGTGCCAGCGGGATGTGACTGAGGGTCTGCAGGGAGGGGCAGAGCAGGGAGAGCCTGAGCAGGCTGCCCACAGAGCCTGGGGGCTCTCCTCCCTGGGGCTGGGGCAGAGCTGGGGGCACACAATGCTGTGCCCTGGGCTCTGGCACGGCCCTGCTGGAGCAGGGAGGTGACACCAGGTGCCCCCCGAGCTCCTGCAGCCTCAGCCACCCTGGGATCCTGTGTAATATTTAATTTATTTTTAATTCCCTTACGCAGGTGTTGAGTGAATCTCCAGCATTCACAAAGATATCTCCCTTCTAAATATCTACCTTTTTTTTGTTGTTAGTTACTATGAGAAGAATTTAAAACCATGGATGTCCTGCCCGACACATTCCTAGGTTGGGAGCTAGCAGGGGTGACCCCCTGGTTGGCAGCATCCCAAATCCCAGACTGGGTTTGGGAGCAACCTTGAGCTCCTCACTCTGGCTGATACACCTGAGATGATTTATGGAGGGACAACTCCAAAGGAAATCCCTTCTGAGTGATCACCAGAGGATCATTCCGAGCTCACCAGTGAGAACAGACTTCCAAGAATGATTTAGTTACCCCCCAGAGAAATAAGCCACAAAACATGGGACCAAAACCCAAAGGATTTTGTTCCTTTCATTGTGAGAATCCAGCACAAGCACACCAGGATGAAATCCTGGGATTGGCCCCATGAAAATCCACCTCAGAGGCATTTGGGACCTTCCCACAAATGAGCTGTGCCAACCACAGGGATCCCCAGGACATCCAAACCAGCCCAGCTCTATGATGCCAACCCATGAATGGGCAAGACCCCCCTCCTTGTGATTTACTACCTGCACAGAATCCCAAATGTTTTTCAAGTACCTCTAAAGCCATAGGTGGGACATCCTTTTCTCCAGGATAAGCCTCAGTCCTTTATTGAATTAAAGGAAGGAGGAGGATGATTTAATCCCAGACTTTACGACTCTGTTGATTCTCCCTTTTCATCTTAGAGACCAAAATTTCCTATGCACAGCAAAGCCTCTGCAGCTGGAAATGAATTAAAGGTCGAGGATTTTCAAGGGCCTGGGATGTATTGGAGAAATAATCAAATAAAGCCTGACAGATTCCACACACAGCTCGAAAATACAATTGTTTATGAAAACATAATCTTGGGAATATTAGAGACAGGCGAGCAGCATAATGGGCAATATAAAACCCAAAATAAACAAAAAAAACCGCTCTGTGCTGGGAAGCCAATTGCAGTAATTCCATATAATTGTGTTCTGCTGCTGTCAAACCCTCTCAGCTTCCTCTCCCAGGCTGGTGATTCCAAATCCAACCCTCAATTCTTCATCCTACACCCAGGCTCATCCCAGTCCTGGTTTCTTCTCCAAGCACAGCCCATCTGGGGCTGGTGATCTCAAATCCAACCCTCAGTTTTTGATCCTACCCCCAGGCTCATCCCAGTCCTGTTGGGAGCAGGAGCATCTTGGATTTGGATTATCCACGAGGGGGAAGTGCAGCATTCCAGGTCCAAAGCAGTTTGGAAAAGGGGAGGAACCTCCTGGTAACTGGTGAGACTGACCAGCCATGGGTCACTTGATCCATGGAACAGCCCCTGTCCTGCCATTAGAGAGAAATTATGTTGTTGGAAGGGTAAATCCCGTCAGCCTGGACAGAAAAATCCAGAGTGCAATCCTGGTTTCCTCAGAGGATCCAGGAGCTGCTGACATCTCCCATCCTGCAGCTGCAGAGGATTGGAGGCTGTGCTGGCCAGGGCATCTGCCCCCTCCAGATTCCTCTGGGATGTTGATGGGGTCAGCACAAGCTCAGCTCTTTTAAAGGAGGGCCTGGAGCAGATGATCCCAGCAAACATGAACCACTCTGTTATTCCATGCCCTGGAACCTCTGTTATTCCTCCTGCATTTACCTCCTCTGGATAAGGACTTGCACTCTAATTACTTGTTCCAAGTGACATTGTTTTATTTTCAACACCTCCCACCTCCCTTTATCTCCCCACAAAGCATCCCAAATCCCATGCCTACGGATGTGTGTGCCTGCACCCACAGATCCCAATTTGCTTTGAGTTTTATCTTCCCAGTTTTCCAGTGGTTTGGCTTTTCTTGTTAAACCAGATTCTGATTGATTCCTGGTGTGCTCTGGCCAGCTGGTTCTGCTCCCCCTCCTTGTCAGCAGCTTAACAGAACAGTGATTCACGGCAGGTCAGCTGGAATTTGCTCAATTATTAACAACTTCAGGATTTTTTACCATCCCTCTGAGGATGCTTCAGCCTAAGCCTGATTTGTCTTCATCTCCAGCTCAATTCCACAGCACAAATCCTGTGAGTTGAGCTCGTGTTCAGTGCATGGAATGCCCTTTTCTGACTTCCCCTACCCTTTAAAACACTGATTTCTAATTGCAGATCGAGCTGCTGGGGCACCCAGTGAGTTTGTCTCCATTGAGCTGCACAAACTCTTTTCATCTCCTTCCAGAAATAATTATGCTGGTTTATCAGTATCTAGATGAAGCTTGAATTATTCCTCCTAATATGCATTAACCTGTATTTTTTGGAGTGACAAAAATTGGCCCAGTGAAGTTATCCCAGTGATTACTGTCCCCGTTAGCTTCCAGTAATCCACGAGATGTATTTATTGGCAAGTCACTTGTGTGGTATTTCCAGAGACAGTACATAATTGAATTTAAAATGCATTCCTGATGCCCGTAAAAGCAATAAAAATGTCACCCTCTGCCTGCACATTAAAAATTCATCCCATGCAAGGAGAGGACAAACGCATAAAATGATCATTATGATGTGCAAATGGACTCGGTGCAGGAAAACCAGACCCGTCTCTGCCTGGACATAAAAACATTGAGATATCAGAGCACAAATGGCACCATTTAGAGAACTTTTAAAGGTGCTGAAGAGAAAATGCTCCCATTAGTAGCATGACTAAGGCTTGCTTCAAAAATGGGATTTGTACCAGTATTAACAACAGCGTGGCTCCAGTGTGAAAGCAGAATTAACTCCCTGAAATAAAAACAAACCAAAACCACCATTCCGTGCTGGTGATCCTACCCAGACAGCCACATTAGCCAGGGGACTCCTTTTCTGATGAGCATTTTAAATCTCATCCCACTCAGGACAGAACTTCCACACTTATTTATGGCCCAGCAACTCATCCCTGACTTCACCATGCACAGCTGTCCTTGGAAAACTCAGCCCAGGCAGCTGCTGCCCTTGTCCTTTACCTTCCAAAGGCTTCCCCCTGCCAGAGGGCAGGCATGGATGGGATTTTGGGAATTAGGAATTGCCCAATATCCCATCTAAATTTCCCCTCTGTCATTTTGAAGCCATTCCCTGGCTCCTGGCCCTCCATCCTTGTCCCCAGTCTCTCTCCAGCTCTCCTGGAGCCCCTTCCGGCCCTGCCAGGGGCTCTGAGCTCTCCCTGGAGCTTCTCCTCTCCAGGTGAGCAATCCCAGCTCTCCAAATAATCAGGATTATTCATGATTGATCCTCTCCAAGCCTTAAATCTCTGAAGGAACCCTTGGGAAAATCAATTTGAATGAGTGAAAATTTTGTTTTTCTGTCTTCATGTTTATGTTACTCATCCAACCTGCATTCTGTAGCAACCTAGAGATCTGCTTTCCTAAAACCTCCCATTTTACTTCCAGAAGCACAAGAACACATCCCCAGTGGATCTGAACCAGTTTAAACCCCAGATTTTTCCCTTGAAAGGGTGTTTTTTTTGTAAAAATGTGTCTTTTGTGTCTTTTCTGACACACTTCAAATGACTCATACGAAAGCTTGTCTCTCACCTCTCAGCTCTGGGACTCTTTGCCAAGGAATAACTCACAACAGGAATGAAAGAAACTCCCCCACAGCAAAGCTCCCCCTCCTCTCAGGAGGATGGGCAAACAGCAAACAAAAATCATCATCATCATCATCATCATTAAAACCGAAAGAGATGAGAAGGAAACAAATCAAATACTGCACTCACAAAAAAAAGAAAAAAAAGAAAAAAAGGCAAGAGAGGACGGCAGTTTCATGGGATTTTTGGATAAATAAACAAGTGCCATACCTTTTCAAAAATTCCATATACTCAGTATGCTTGATGAGGCCAGTCCTCATCATTATTGTTTGAAAACATTGCCGATCAATAGCCCAAAGTTTCACATTTACGAGAGCTGGAAAATAAACAAGACAAGGGGAAAACGTGATTAGCAAAAAAATGTCCAAATTCCTGCTGTGAACTGCAGAGGAAAACGATGTCATTGGGAATGGGGAACACTGCAAACCAGGACATTCAGCTGCTGGACATGAAACATGCACGGGGAGAGGACTGGGAAGGTCCTGGTGTAGGGGGTGGGTGTGGGGCTTTGGAAAGAGGGCCTGGAAGCAGCTGTGAGAGGAGGAGAAATCGAGGAAGGCCAAAGGTGAGCAAGGATTTGGGGTCAGTTCATCCCAGCCTGAGTGGTTTTGGGACCCTTTCAGTGCATGATCCAGCAAAATCCATTGAGGTTTTGACGTGCTCCCAAGGAAATTTCCAGACCCAAGCCCTGCTTATGAACCAGCCTGACAATGAAACGCCTCCCAGCTGGGGAGGTTCTGAGCCTTTCTTTTCCAGCTTTACTTTTTGAGTCCCTGCTGAATTCCAAGACTTCTGAGTCACTCACCAAACACCACATCCTATTCTTCAGAGGCAAAATTCCACGGGGGAAAAAAGGGAAAACCAGTGCACAGAGAGCAGAACCCTGCAAGGTCCAGTTTCCATCTCAGCTGTGGTTTAGACATTTGCATTAGCCATAAATGCTTGAGTATATACAGTTTATAACAGGGCTTCTCCTTGGAGAAACAATTTGATTAAAACTATTCCCAAGACCTCTACATTAGTATTAATTTTAATTTATTTTTTTTTGCAGACAGTGAATGCAATAAATTCCTTCCCCATGCCCCCATTTGACTGCAGGAAGCAGTGCAAAGCAAAGAGACTTTCAGCAAAATATTTACAAATACTCTCACTGATAAAACCCATGAAATGAATGGGCTTTGATTTGCTGCTCCTTCAGTCCCCAAACCTCCTCCTTAATGAGTTTTTATCCCTAACTGCATTTGCAAGACAGAAAACCTTCAGAGTGCAAACTCCAGGATTTCTTCTTGACTTGCATGGCAGAACAGCCCTTCTAGGTCAGCCTTCTCAAGGCATCAACTCCACCAGCCCCAAAAAAATCCAGCAGGGCAGCTCATGGGCAGGGATTGTGGTGATGCTGGCCATTACCAGCAATATTTGAAGAGAAATGACAAGAGTTTTTAATCAAAAAATCAGGGCTGAAGGGGGGAAATCTCATTTAGAGGGGGCCAAGAGAAGCAGGATTTCCAGCAGCCCCTATTCCCAACGCCCACAGGGAAAAGAAATTGCATTGGAGTTATTATTTCCTCTGCTTTTGTCCAGGCTGGAATTGAAATGCACTTTTGGGGACCTGCAAAGCTGTGAAGAGGAGCTCACAGGGTGCCTGTCCATGGATGCTGCATCCTGAGGAAAAAGGAACAGGAGATGGGATCACACCCCCAGGTTCTTGTGGAGATAACAGGAAAAACCAGTTCATGGGTTATCCCACTCCTGCCCTAAAGGGACACAACTTCCCACAGCTCAAAGGATTCTCTTTCGTGTGCCCCTTGCCTTCCTCTCTGACCACTCAAGATCCTGACCCAAATGCAGCCCAGGGTGTGAGACAGGAATGAAGAGCATGGGAAGCAGGGATGGACCTGCCTGGTAAAGCACTCAAGGAGGAGGCTTTGTACTCCAAGCCCACAAGGTGCAAACCACCTGTGCTTGCCAAAAGGAGAAAGGAAAACAACAGGGAGAAGCTCTGCCACAGGGAGAAAAGCTGGGCAACCTAAAATGGAACAGCAACTTCTAATTTTGTGGAACACTATTTCTAATGTTAGCATTTATCTCGTATTATTTTTATATCCCAATCCACTCCTAGTCAAGTTACAAATATTTAAGTTATAAATATTAGCATTGAATCAGGTGTAGCTGTTCTTTCACAAGAATAATAAAATATGATTTTGCCAAGTTTTACAGTTCATACCTTTAACCTCTCATTTAACTGACAGCTACAAAGCTGGGCCACTATTTGTAATCAAATCCTAAGAGGCTCATGAAAATTCAAATTATCTTCACATGCATCACTCTATTTTAATAATTAAAGAGGGGATTTTAAAAAATAAAAAACTATCCCCAGTCCCTAAAACCCTTACCCAATCCCTGGAAAACACAAAGCAGCAAATGCCAGATGGATTTTGGTGCCTGCACAGGAAATTAAAAGTTCCCCTGGCACGTCCTGCTTTCCCAATGAATGGCAAGGAATCTTCAGCGTTGCACGAGGAATGTTTTTATTGCTCCTGGCTCTAAAAAGGAAGGATAACCCTGCAAGACCATATTCCAGGAACAAAGATGTTGAAATAGTGACAGAAAATGCACTTAAAAAGCTAAAACAGCTCATCCCCTTGGTTTGCAACGCTCCTGGTTAATCAGATCCAGAGGAATCAAGTTTGGGCAACACTTCCAAGGATGCACAGGGTGGGATTGTTGGGCCAGGGCCAGGAGTTGCCCTGGGTGATCCCTGTGGGTCCCTCTCAGCTCAGGATGTTCCCTGCATCACTCTGGAGATGAAAGGTCTCTGGGTGGCTGTGGGTGATACAAGAAGTTTGGCCACTCCATTTTTTTCCTTTGGCTACAGAAATTCCTCCCCATCTCGTTCCCAGAAGCAGCACCAGTGACTGACCATAAAAACCTGGATTTCTAATTAAATCTGATTCTCGAGCTCCAAAGGTGCCACCTGCCTGAGCCACGGGCTGGCTTTGCTTTAGAATTTAACCAAGTCCTGTGGCTCAAATGCCAAACTTCCCACATTCCCTGGGTGGGTGCAGTATCCACTTCCCAGGCTGGCTGGATGCAGTTTTCCCCCTTTTTTCCCAAATCCTTTATTCCTTTGGCATGCTCTGATGATCCCACAGTCTGTCTCACGCTAGGATCAGCTGGGAATTGAATAAAATAACCACTATTTTAGCCAGAAATGGCTCCCAAGCCTTGAGCAACACCATCTGCCACACCTCCTCCTCCAGATGTGCAGGAATTTCTGAGCACCACTGAAGTGCCCCCACAAAGGTCCCGCCAGCTGTTGCAGCTAATTTGCATATTTAGTCCAGATTTGTCTTAATTCCAAGCAGCCACTTTCATCTGGAGCTGTTGTTAATTCTGCAGAGCAGTTCAGGGAATGCTGATGGATCCTGGCAACCTCATCTGACACCTCCTCCTCCCCATCCCAGAACTCCATCAATTCATTCCTTCCTTCCCATGCCTTCCCTCTCTCCTTCTCCTAAATATTAACACCCATCAAAGCCAGGTGAGATTTTTCACCTGGGGCTGGCTGAACAACCCAGGGCTGCTTTGGATTTCCAGCAGCAGAAAGGAAAACCCTGCAGGAACTTGGGAAATCATCAAATTAACAAAAATAAGCAATAAATATGTTTCAGTTTTAGATGAGTTCAGTGAGAGGGGGTGGGTTTGGGATGAGGGGACTTTCCAAATCACCCCAAGCTCTCGTGGTCACTCCTGGCTCTGTCAGACATGGACATCCCAAGCTGCTCCACTGGGATAATAAATAAAGAGCTGAGGTTTTTATGTCTCTCTTCTTCTCTAGCGTTGGCTGATTTGCCCTCACACCTCCAGCTGTGAAGGATCTGGAATGAACATCCCCTCTGGGAGTGTCAGGAGCCTGGGCAAGCTGCCAGACTCACCCTGGAGATGGGCTTGGGGATGCTGGCTTCTGAGGACATGGGGAGCTGTGCTGATGCAATTAGAGCCAAGGCATAATTAGGTTTCTCCACTAATTTGGCATTTGACACAGGCCACACCAGAGACCAAGGATGATGCTGAGGCAATTTACTGGTACACACTCACCTACTTGCAGCAGAGAGGAAAAAAAAGAGTTTTTAAGATTTGCAAATGGGATTTCCTCCACAAAATCCTGCAGTTGACAGAATTGGAAAACTGCTCAGAGGATGCTGATTCCACTCTTTTTGGGTAACAGGTCACCCAAAGTGTAAAGAAGCACTTGTGATTGCACCATTTCCCTTGTGAGAAATGGATCCCCCCAAACTCCCTGCAGATTTCAAACAAAGGCAGGAAAAAAAATCTACTTGTGTTTAAGGAACCCTCTGAATAAATGGCATCCAAACCCAGACATTTCTGGAGGGATGAAGCTGAGGAGTTCCTTGCTGCTTCCAAGGAGTGGCTGTGTTACTCCTGCCTTTGAAATCCAGCATGAAAACAGGGGGCCCAAGGAATTAGCTTGTGTTCATCCAAATAAAAATTGTGTTAATCTGCTTTCCCCCCCTTCTCTTTTTCCTTTGAGCTTCTCAGCTTTTTCAGCTGCTGAACCAACTGCAGGCCCAGCTGATCTGGTGGAAGCTGCAGGACAAAACTATCCATGGAACATTACACCCTCTTATAAATCCATCCATTTGAGGCTGACACACACAAAAATGTGATTTTTAGCCTTTAACCTGTTATTTTCTTCCTGGTTTGTTTGGTTTCTCCCCTCACCCCAAGGAATAAATCGCTGCTTCCATTTAGGAGGAAGCACAAATCATGTTGTCATTACAACAGTGCTAAATCCTATAAAATTTTGGGCTGTGATGAAGCATCCAGGCACTTAGGGAAGGCCCTGGGAATTGAAAATCAGGAGCTGAAAATCATCTCACTCCTCTGGATTTTTAATAAAGATTTCTTACTTACCCCATCCTCCCTTCATGGGAATTATCTGCCATCCAACTACAGAAATTCACTCCCTAAAAAAAACCAAACCCCGTTGCAGGATGGTTTTAAGGAGCAAAATCAGTGCCAGGATTTCCTTCCAGGTGGATGCTCAGGTTCCAAAGAAACTCCCTCAGCACACCAGGGAATCCCAGAGCCCTTCAGGATGGAAAAGCCCTCTGGGATCAGCACTGCCAAGGCCACCTCTAATCCATGTCCCCAGCTGCCACATCCCCCATTGAACAATTCCAGGGATGGGGACTCCAGCACCTCCCACTAATAAATATCTCCTAAAATCTGACTTAGCACCCCCCAAGCCCTTCTGGAAAACCCAAAACCCCTTGAAAACTCCTGTGGGATGATGCCCAAGGAGGCAGGCGAGGGTTAAGGCTGGATCTTGTTTTCCCTCTGTGTTCTCCTTGGGGATGGAGGTGGCACCAGGAGAGGCTGAGGTGGCCAAAGGAGCTCCAGTGGGGACAGGATGGTCCTGTTTGGGTGCTGAGCAACAAAACAAAGTCTCTTGACTGGGATTTTGAAGGGCACCACGGCCAAGAAGAAACTGTTTTGTTTTCCTGCCCAGGGAGGAGCAGGAGGAGTCCCTCAGCCAAGGCTCTGTGAGTTCATGGTGACAGAAGGGTTTGGGATGGGAGCTGAGATTCCCAAAGTGATGGAGCAGGAGAGGGAAAGCAACAGTGCTGGACATGAATCTGGAATGCAGAGCTGCTGGACATGAATCTGGAATTCAGAGCTGCTGGACATGAATCTGGAATTCAGAGCTGCTGGACATGGATCTGGAATTCAGAGCTGCTGGACATGAATCTGGAATTCAGAGCTGCTGGGCATGAATCTGGAATGCAGAGCTGCTGGGCATGAATCTGGAATGCAGAGCTGCTGGACATGAATCTGGGATGCAGAGCTGCTGGACATGAATCTGGAATGCAGAGCTGCTGGACATGGATCTGGAATGCAGAGCTGCTGGACATGAATCTGGAATGCAGAGCTGCTGGACATGGATCTGGAATGCAGAGCTGCTGGAGCGTGCCAAGGATTTGATGGCAGCATAATTACCACCACAATAAGCACATCTCTGCAGATAATCCCTTTTAGCACCCACAGGAGCCTTTTGTGCAGGGCCACCAGTGGTTCAAAGCAGCAGCAATCAGGAACAAAATCAAGGCAGAGGTTTTAAAAATATTTCCGACCCAAAATATTGGGGGTTTTTTGACTCTGAAAAACTGTTAATAGATTAAAAATGAAAACATCAAAAAAACAAACCCACAAAAAAAGAAAAAAAACCCAAACACTAAATTTTAAAGATCCTCTTTGCCCCGTTTGTGGAAAATCACCTGTTTCCCACTAAACTCCATCACCATCATCTTTTCAAGGAAGGTTTTAGCCAATGGGACTCTCATGGCTAATGAAGAACTGAATTCTTGAAAATGCACTCAAACTTTATCAGAAGGGCTTGGCTTCTTCCATCTGAGGTTTCCTCTCCCAAGCTCTGCCCAAATGGCAGCGGGAAGCTTCAAAAAAACAGGGACAGGTTCTTGTACATCTAAAAAAATTCAATTTCATCTGCCTCGGGGGGAAGGAAGGAGGATTCCCCAGGACATGTGGAGAAGTTTGTGGGCTGGAACAGGAGTGGCTGCTCCATGTACAACCAGGGAAAGGCATGATGTGGGGAAGAGCAAGGATTTCTCTCAGAAACCATGAAGAAACTGGCACTAAAAGGAGGACAAGTATCATTTTCAAGGCAATGATTGCCCTGCAGTGGTGATGAGATCAAGCTGCAGTTGCCAGCACCGGTTTTGGGAAAACAAGAGGAAGGCTATAGGCTTAATGAGACAAATTTAGTTTATTACTCCTCAGATAAACCCACTTTTGACTGAAGTCACCTCAGCCAGTTGCTGAGGCATGAAAACTGAAGTCCCTGAGGTGCTGTACAAACACTGACAAATTATCTCATTTTATCCAGCCAGCCTGGGGAGCAGCTTAAGAGGCTGCCATGCAGTCCAAGGGATCATCCTTCATCATCAGGTAAGGAACCTGCCTGGAAAGCTGCTCCCAGCCAACACACAGTCATGCAAACTCCTCCTGCCAGCAGTTTTCCAAGCTTGGACAGACACAGGAAGGGATCCACTAAAGGCTGCCACGTTCCTTGTCACCAGGGTCTGCTCTGAAAAATCCTCTTTGCCCAGGATTTTCTCCTGGGAAGCTGAGAAGCTTCAGAGAGGAACAAAAGCAAGAATTACCAGATTGCTGCTCCTGTGTTTGCTGCTTTGGGATGTGTTCTGGAGTTTTTAATTCTGCTGGGGTTTGGTTTTTCTGGTTTATTTTCAAGTCCTTAAGTTGTAGATTTCCTCCCCACCGTTCTTTCTCCAAAACTTAATAACACCAGAAAAGTGTTGTGTGGCAGCAACAGAGCAGTGAGGAGCAACAACAGCAAAATTACTGGAATTAATCACAAAAAAGCCATCTGGTGTGCAAAGCAGTGGCTGAAGCCCAGTAATCCTCCTGAAACAGGAAAAATCTGGAAAGAAAACTCCAAGGAGCAAAGCAGTAAATACAGAGGGGATTGGAGGAGTGAAAAGGGCTTGGGGATTTGGGGGAGCTCCAGACTGTTCAGCCCCTGGTTAAGCACCTTGGGGGAGAAATGTCTGGATTTGTAATCCCTGTTTCCTCCAAAAATCCTGATTAACCCAATCCCAGAGCTCCTGAGACCTGTCCTGCAGCAGCACAGGAGGGAATTGCAGGGAAGCCCTGGGCAGCAGGGGAGGGGGGGATTGTGCCCCTGTGCCCAGGTGAGACCCCACCTGCAGAGCTGCCCCAGCACGGGAGGCACCTGAAGCTGCTGGGGAGAGCCCAGGGCAGGCAGCAGGATGGGCAGAGGGATGGAGCAGCTCTGCTGGGAGGAAAGGCTGGG
>JAYDZK010000271.1:3633833-3646575 GCA_034509185.1 Euphonia xanthogaster | reverse complement strand
CCAAGGCCAGGCTGGACAGGGCTGGGAGCAGCCTGGGACAGGGGAAGGTGTCCCTGCCATGGCAGGGGTGGAATGGGATGGGCTTTAGGGTCCCTTCCCACCCAAACCATTCCAGGATTCTGTGATCCCAAAGATGGAAATGAATAGCCCCAGAAATGCCATCCTGAAGATGTTCTGGAAGAAGAGAAGGGGGGGAAACTCCTGCTACACCTTGTCCATTGTCCTGAACATCATTTCCTCATTACCATCCCCTCGGAGGAATAATCCAATCCCATTTTGTCACATTACTTGCAAGACCTGTAAAGGTCACAGTAAAATACAGGCAGTGGAAGGGGGAGTTTAAATTACCTTCTCCCAGGATATATCCATTTATATTCCATTCATCTCCCACCAGGCACACCAGACTGGCTGGGCCATCCCAGCTTTCTCAACTCCATGTGATATCAGAGAGATTTTAATCAAGCAGTTGAGTATCTAAAAGTCAACTTCCTTCCAAAGCGTGTTTTAAGGAGAGCTGAACAAACTTCACCCAGGCTCCTGTAACTGCTGGAGGAGAATTTCCAAAGGCAGCATCCTTCTGCAAGGCTTTAACGAGCCTCTGCAGTTTTAATTGGCAACTCGCTGCTGCCTTATTCCCCCCACCAATTATCCAAGCTCCTCAGAAAGTTCTGTCCTTCCTGGGGCTGCAGCAAGCAGTGCAGGGGACTCCACGAAAACAAAACCCAGCAGTTGAAAGTTCCAACTCATCCAGGCTTGGCAAGGAAGAGCTGAGCTCCTGCCTTAATCCCTGTGCGCCGCGCCGGGTTTTGTACAATTAGTGCAGCTGGCAGGCACAGCAGCCTGAGGGACTCTTGTGCTGCCTTTTGAGGGCCAGCAGAAGGATTTACATAATTTAGAGTTTAATAACTTCAGCCTCTGCTGGCTTTGGTGTTTTTTTTTGCTAGCAGTTCTCCTGAAAACAGGAGCTGCTGTGGAGTGTAACTCCCCTGAAATCGTCAGCCTCGCACGGAAACCTTTCTAAGGGATGGTTTTGTTTGAATTTTGCCCCCAGGAGAATCCATTCCAGGTGTTAAGACCACTTCTAAAATAAGCAGAACATCCTTCGAGGATGGAGAATCTGCTCCTTCCACAAAATCCAGCCTCAATCACCTGCAGAAATCTGCTCCACACATTATTCCTTAAGAGGAATGAGACCTCTACACAGCATTCACAGCAGATTAATTCCACTTCTTCCCACATCTTGTTATCCAAATGAAGAATCACAAGGTTTTAAACACAACCCCAACTCAGCTGGGGGGATTTCTGTCTCCATCTTTTTTTTGCTGACACCTCATGGCCCTTTTTTCCAACCGTGTCTCTAAAAACAGAGGATCAGAGGCATCATTGTAGGTGTAGCCATAAAAAGTGGTGCTTTCCTCATTCTGAACCTAATTATTTGTTGGAATCAGGGAGAAAAGTCTGTGGTGCTGCTTTGAATTGCAAGCAGCATCCAAGTGTGCATGCAGGCACTTGAGAACTCTGGATAATCAATAGAGAGAGAGGGAGAAATTACTGCTGATTGGGATTTCACTGAGTGTGCAGTGGAGGGTGATCTGTGAACATCAAGGACTCAGAAAGCCTTGACAATTCCATACTCTGAGCAGACTGACCAGTTTCTACCTGAAGAAGAAAAAGCAAACAAAAAAAAAAAACCCCAAACCCTCTGCTAATATCTGGAAATGTAAAGGCAAACGCTGCAGAATAACCAAACAAAAAAATCAGATGTCAAAAATGGGACATTTATCTTCAAAGAAGGCCAGGCATCAGGAGATGTGTCCCTGCCTGCTCCAGTGCTCCTCAACAGCCAAGGGTTTGGGCTCTTCCCATGCCCTGCCTGAACTCAAATAAAAGCAGGGTGGGGTTAAGGACTGGAATGACAGAGGAAAAAAAAATATTAACAGTGCTCCTGGGGCAGGCTTTTCAAAGGCCTGGATTGTCTTATTAAAGAGGTCATTATGAGACAGGAGTCAGAGCAGAATCATTACATTTTAATGTCTCCTAAATTCTGCTGCAAAGACAAAGCCCTTCCTCCAGTGATTTCGAGCTGAAGTTTGCTCCTGCAGAGCGAGCACAAGCTGAAGAGCCCGTGCAGACTAACAGGGAGCAATGACACTGAAATCTTCATTATTTACAAACCCAAGCCAGGGTACACATAACAGCCAGTTCCAGCTGGAGATGCCAGCTCAGCTGACCCCTCATTATGGCCCAGCTGTAACACAGAGATCCACACCCCCATAAATCCATCCTTCACCCAGCCCCTGCTGCAACTTCATCCTCAGCAAGCAGCACTTAATGGCCTGGGAATGAAGTACAGGCAGGCCCTTCAAAACACACTCCTGGCACTCTGGAGATGATGGAAACTCCCTCCTGAAAGCTGGGAAGCCCTGAGAGTTCCTCCAAATGGGAGCTGGATGGTTCTCCCTGCCACTTCTCCACCCCCAGTGCTGGGTGTCTGCTCTCACTACAACCACCAATTTTATTTCTCACAAAATAAACCTTGGCATGATCCAGGGCTTGAAGCAGTATTTACCAGCACTCACCTTTCTAGGGATTCAGCACATTGATGCTCACTTCCCCAAGGAACAAGCAGGTGTTTGAAACTGTGTAGGACCAGCTAAGGCAACACCATGCCCCGAGGGGATGTGAGCACCTCCACACCCTCAGCCCAGCTCAGCCTCAGCTCCCCAAGCTCACTGCAGCCCCAACTGCACTGAGCTGTGCACTAAGCAGAGAGAAGAGCCCTCCAAGCCCCTTGCTGGCCCTGGGAAAGGGATTAAAACCCAGCAGAACTCTACTGGGAAAGGAACAAGGGACACAGACTGGTTTCCCTTGAGGAGAGGGTTCTCTGAGTAGTGACCTTCCTCCTGGCCCCAGTTTAACCAGGACAGAGGGATTTGGGACAATGCCACGTGCCAGTCTGCAGGTTTGCTCAGGAGGGGAGCCTGAGGGTGTGGAAAAGGCAGGAAGGGGAAAAAAAAAAACAGGAAAAGCTGCAGTGGGAGTGCCTTGCACAAGCAGGTGGGAATGGCCCCAGGAACAGAGTGGCTCTGTGGGATTGCACTCAGCTCGGCATTCCTAAGGGCAGCCAAACAGCAGCCACGCTCTCCCTGCCTGTTCCAGGATGGGACCTTGCCCTCTGCTCTTGCCAACCTTCCCCAGCTCTGTTTATCACCCAAAGCTGCTGCTCTGAATTGTTCAGCCTCACCTGAGGTCCCTGTATTTATCACCCAAAGCTGCTGATCCTGCTGCTCTGAATTGTTCAGCCTCACCTGAGGTCCCCAGCACTCGTGGAAGGTTTGCACAGGTGAGAACAGAGCACACCAGGCATGTCCTTGAGCCCTCCAGAGAACAGCACATCCTGCAGAAAATAACCCACTTAGCTGTTCCTGCTTTCTCACTCCTGCCCGTTTGTTCTTTTCCTCTCTCTTTTTTTGAGGCACAATTAGATATTTGGAAAAGGTTTTCTTCTGAACAGCAGCTCATTATTCTGGCACAAGAATACCACTGGTTTGTATTATTCAAGTTTGTATTATTCAAGTTCAAACCTCTTGTTTGGATTTTTCTGTACCATCTGTAGCCTTTTAACTCCACCCCCACAGCACCTTAAAACCACACAGCTATTTATTATCCCTCTCTCTGCTTCAGACACCACCATAAACTCTCATCCTCAAGATCAAGGAGAGCTGTGATACCCTATATCTGCCTCTGAATTTAAACAAAACCTCATTTAAGTCATGCACAGCAATGGGATTTATTTCCTCTGCTTTATCCTGCAAGCCAAGCTTTTGCCCAGAACATTCACAAAAGAAAACAGGTAAGAGGAGAAGTACTGAGGAATTTAGAGCAGGGGGTCAAGGACATTCCAGATTTTTTTTGTCCTTGATTTATTTTAGTCAGCTTAGTGGGAAAACAGCAACTGACCCTGAACAAAAACTGAGCTTGGCTTACTGAGTTACCCTTGAAACTTACACAGGTTAGAAAGGGTCTTCTAAGCAATGAGAAAATAATTATCATGAGATCCAGCAGGAATTGTAAGGAAAACTGTGGTGCAAGCTAGGACTAACCTGAGTGCCTGAATGATGCATTTCCTCTGCACCTCCTGCACACAGAGTGCCTGAACTCCACACCACAATCCATGCCCCAAAGAGCTGAGTTCACAGGGAAAGTGAAACACCCAAAAGAGGCTGCAGCTTCCAACTGAAGAGATGAAAAAAACACCTAAGGAGCTCTTACTTTTGACAGTAGCTGTCCGGGTGCAGTTGTAGAGGATGGCTAACTCCCCAAAAACTTTGCCAGGTCCCATGGTGCACAGCTTCACTCCCTCTTTTGTCACTTCAACCTTCCCATCTGTGGAAAAAAAAAAAAAAAAGTAGAGAGAAAGACCATTTTAAAAGGGCAATTATTTAATTTCAGACACTTGAAAAGGAAGGCTAGTTTTTTTTAATTTAACTTTAAAATTTGTTTGATTGCAGGCCAGGTTGGATAGGGCTTGGAGCAGCCTGGGACAGTGGAATGTTCCCTGGCCATGACAGGGGGTGGAATTGGATGGAATTTGAGGTCCCTTCCAACGCAAATCATCCTGGAATTCCATCCTGTGAACATAAAAACCACCAGAGCCCCACAGCTTCATGAGGAACTAAATGCATTACAAAGAAGAGCACATATGATCAGAAAAGGGTCAAACCCAACTGCTGCATGCAGTGACTTTTAATGCTTAGGAGTTTTTTAGGGGATGTTGCAGTTGAGAGGGCCAGCAAACATTTCTAGAGAGCTCCAGCCCATCCAGAGCAGCACCTCACCAGCTCAGAAAGCTTCAGGTGGCAGCTCACACAGAGGAACAGCCCAACAGGGCAGAAAGCTGCAGGCACCTACCCTTGCTGCCCCTCTGCCCAGCCTTGGATACCCTCATGTTGATGCCCACACCTGGGTGCCCTCTGCTCCCTGTGTGACTGGTCAGCTCATTAACAGCTCATTAACAGCTCATTAATTTCAGTATTATTCACCTGCTTTTCACAGCTGTCCCCATGGGGATGAGGCTCAGCCCCAGCCCCACTCCTAATGAGCACAAACTCTGTGCCCACAGAGCCACCCCAGGCTGCAGGAGGTGCTGGGCACTGCCAGGGCAGCCCCAGGGGGAGGTGGTGGCAGCTTGGGGACACATCCTGCCCCATCTGCAATTTCAGGAGGCTCCAGCCCAGCGGGGCCCTGGGTGGGGCACAAGCCCCTGGCCATGAACCCCAAACCTTTCCCATGGGAAGCCAAACTCAGCACTTGGCTGCTCTTCAGCCCAGCCTTGGATACCCTCACGCTGATGCCCACACCTGGGTGCCCTCTGCTCCCTGTGTGACTGGTCAGCTCATTAACAGCTCATTAATGGCTCATTAATGGCTCATTAACAGCTCATTAATTTCAGTGTTATTCCCCTGCTTTTCACAGCTGTACCCATGCTCCCAATGAGCACAAACTCTGTGCCCACAGAGCCACCCCAAGGTGTGTGCCAGGGTTTTTTCTGCTGTCAGTTTGCAGGAGGTGCTGGGCACTGCCAGGGCAGCTCAGACTGCAGCTGGTGGCAGCCGGGTCTGGCAGACATCCCGCCCTGCTGGGGATTTTGGGAGGCGATCCCCACGCCAGGGTCACCGGGAGGCGTTTGTGCAAGTCCCAGCAGATGTCAGCAGAGGACAGGAAAAAAGCAGCAAAGAGCCTCGAATCCTCTTAAACATCTCTGCAATAACACCCCAGGCCATCCTGGGGATTTATATTTAAAAAACTGTTGCGTTGTTTATTTTTTTATTAGTCAAACAAACATTAATACGATTATGGTAAGAAAAAAAAAAAAAAGCCCAAAATGTGGCAGGAGTTGCAAGAGTCGTTTTTTGTCTGGGGAGGATTTTTTGGTAAAGCTGTGCATTCTGCCACAGATATTTATAATTGGCTTGCATGGCAAAAGTGAAGCCTATTTTTGAACAGTCCCAAAAGCAGCCATGGGAAAAACCTTGGATTTCTCCATAAAAGGAGTGGTCAGATGGTCAAACGAGTGGGTTCATTAAAAACAAGCAGTGTCCTGCTCTGGCTTTTGACTTTCCTGTTCCTTTCATTTCCTCTGAAGCACCAGAACTTTAAGGAGTTTCTCTTTTTTTTACCACAAAGCTTTAAAAGGTCATTTTTTTTACAAGGCAGCAATGATGAACAAATAAACAAAGTGACTTTTTCTTTTGTAAAGTCAGAAAAAAAAAATGCTGCAAAGGAGTGAATCCATGGTGTGCCAGAGGAATCCACTGGGAAGAACCCTGGCCTCCACAGAAGCTTTATGGATCTGCAGCTGGATGGTCTGAAGTGTTTTGGCTGCTCTTCCTTAACTCCTGAGTCTCCAATTTCCATCTCTCCACAGGGAATATAAAAGAGTGCAGAGAGAAAAGAAATAGGAAATGTAAAATAGAGCAGCTTTGCCCTCTTTTTCCTGTAGAAAAATCCCAGTGTCTGCAGTATTTCCCAATTATTTGACAGGAATAGGAAGATTTTGGGTGGTGCTAAGCATTTCTAAATATTTCATTTTTCAAGTTCATTTGAAATTAGAAATATTTCTCTTTTTTTTTCAATAAAAGAAGGCCACAATAGTTTGGATTGGCAGGGATCTCATTGCAGCCCCTGCCATGGGCAGGATGGCACCCCCCTGATCCCAGCTGGGCTGCTGCCAGGGAGAGCTGGGAATGCTCAGCCTGGAGAGGGGAAGGGTGTGTGGAGACCTCACAGCTCCTTCCAGAGCCTGAAGGGATCCAGGGAAGCTGGAGAGGGACCCTGCAGCAGGAACTGCAGTGCCAGGACACAGGGAATGGGTTCCCACTGCCAGAGGGGAATTTAGATGGGAGATTGGGAATTAGGAATTGTTCTCTGGGGGGGTGGGCAGGCCCTGGCACAGTGTCATGGTTTGGTGCTGGTGCAATGCCAGAGCCACGATGAAAATATGTTTTCTTTAATGTCTGCTGTGAGATGTGACCAGAAATAGAGCAAAGCAGGCTCCAACTTGGGAATCCAGGGAAAAAACTTTATTGACTTACAATATGTAAAAGAAACACACACAGAACTCAGAATGAAAACCTTC
The DNA here is from genome assembly GCA_034509185.1 of Euphonia xanthogaster. Taxonomy (NCBI): domain Eukaryota; kingdom Metazoa; phylum Chordata; class Aves; order Passeriformes; family Fringillidae; genus Euphonia; species Euphonia xanthogaster. The sequence goes on along the minus strand of JAYDZK010000271.1, from coordinate 3,639,437 downwards.
CAAAACCATTCCCCCTCCTCCCACTAAATTTCTAACGCAGCACAGTGAGGCAAAACTTTGGATTCTCAATCAAGCTACTGCTCTTTAGGTGATCAACTAAAGGGAAGGTCAGAAAAGGCTGTGCTCCCCGAGAATGATCCTTGGAAAAGTCACTTAATCCTTGACATCCCAAAGATCATAGCAAGCAACAGCTGCTGCATTGCAGAGCAATTGCACACTGGGATTTGGGAATTTCAGGGCATTTTCCAGTCAGATCTGGCTACCAGGATAGCCCAAGCAGCCTCTGAGCTTTTAAAAAGAATTAAATTTGGCAGAGCCATTGGATTGATGGAGATTGGAACCCAACAGTTCATCCCTTCCCTGTGGAGTTGGGAATATCCCGTGCAGGCTCCTGGTCTCAGGTGTCACCTCTCAAAAATGCACTCAGGAATATTTTAATGTGAGGAATGATGTTTTCCCAGACATTTCTAGGTGGTTTCTCCTTGTGGAAATATTATCCCATAGGAATCTTTCTTGCCCAATGCCCTATTTCCAGTGTGAGGAATTTTGTCATCTGAATAAAACTGAGGTCAGTGGACTTAAAGCCACTTGGTGAATTTAAACCCTGAAAAAAAAATAAATTTAATCTTAATAATTAGAATAAAATTCTCCAGAGCAGTGTGATATTAATTCTGATTTAGGGTTTGGGGGGGTTATATTCAGATTCATCCACACTGAGATTATTTCTGGAGTCTGGACATAAAGCTGTTGTATCCATGAATTCTCCTGGCTGAAGTTTTCTTCCTGAGGAAATGCAGAGCTGGAAGTTTCACACCTGATCCTCCTGCTCAGAACAAGGTCCTCCCTCCCCCAGGAAAAGCAGCTGGAAGGTGACCTGTGAAAGCAGGGAAGTGTGTCACCGAGTTATGTAACCCCACAAGGTGACTGCCAAGGCCAAGGAAAAATGTGTTCAAGGGGAGAAGGAGCAGGAATCCAGAGCCAAACCCTGATGGGGAACACTTGGGATGAGCTTCTCTTAACTGGGAGGAATTAACTTTCCACTTGCTGAATCCTTCTCTGTAGAAAATAATTTCCTTGGGAAAATATCCTAGGGTTTTGTACACCCTGATGGTTTAAAAGAGGAGTGAATTGCTGAGGTCTGGTTGTGTGTCCTGTTTTATCCATGGTGGTATTCCCAAAAAACGTCACTAGAGGGGGATCATGAAATGCACAAACTTTTGCTGGGCGTTAAAATCCTGAATTTCCTCGGTCTCCTGCTGCTGGCTGTGGAAGGAGGAGGGTGCTGGGGCTCTTTCCACCTCTGTAGATTGGAAGCTGAGGATCATTTTGAGAGGATGCCAAGTGAAAAAGCCTCAGGGGAAGTGAACTCTGGGGCTGGTGTGGGTTTGGGTTCAATGTATGGATATTTGGGGTTAATGCATGGATATTTGGGGTTAATGCATGGATATTTGGGTTTAATGCATGGATATGTGGGGTTAATGCATGGATATTTGAGGTTAATGCATGGATGTGTGGGGTTAATGCATGGATATTTGGGTTTAATGCATGGATATTTGGGTTTAATGCATGGATGTATGGGGTTAATGCATGGATATTTGGGTTTAATGCATGGATATTTGGGTTTAATGTATGGATATTTGGGGTTAATGCATGGAGATTTGGGTTTAATGCATGGATATGTGGGGTTAATGCATGGATGTGTGGGTTTAATGCATGGATATTTGGGTTTAATGCATGGATATATGGGTTTAATGCATGGATATTTGGGTTTAATGCATGGATATCTGGGTTTAATGCATGGATATCTGGGTTTAATGCATGGATATGTGGGGTTAATGCATGGATATCTGGGTTTAATGCATGGATATTTGGGTTAATGCATGGATATTTGGGGTTAATGCATGGATATCTGGGTTTAATGCATGGATATCTGGGTTTAATGCATGGATGTGTGGGTTTAATGTATGGATATCTGGGTTTAATGCATGGATATGTGGGTTTAATGCATGGATGTGTGGGGTTAATGCATGGATATCTGGGTTTAATGTATGGATGTGTGGAGCATGGGGTGACCTCAGTTCCTTCACTGTGATCCCTGAGTCACCAGAACGAGCTTTTCCCAAGGTTTTTTGCAGTGACTTTTCCTGTTTTATCCACAGCAAAAACAATCCCAAATTGTGTCAGCATCCTCTGTAGAGAGATGGGATCAAATATTGGATTTCTCAGGATAATGACCTGTCCTTAAATGTGACAGGAATGTAGGAGTGGGAAAGAGGAGCCACCAATGAGCAAGAGGCAGACGGGCAAAATAACCGAGGAAGGACAAGGGGAAATGGTTTTAGCCTACAAAAAGAGATTTTGATGGAATATTGGGCAGGAATTGTTCCCTGGCAGGATGGGCAGGCCCTGGCACAGCTGGGGCTGCCCCTGGATCCCTGGCAGTGCCCAAGGCCAGGCTGGACAGGGCTGGGAGCAGCCTGGGACGGTGGGAGGTGTCCCTGCCATGGCAGGGGTGGAATGAGGTGATCTCTAAGGTTCCTTCCAACCCATTCCACATTCTCAGAGGGATGTGTGTCCAGGTGGGCTGGTCCAGGTGTGACATGGGAGGCCAAAGTTTCCAGCCAGCTCTGCCTGAGCCCCAGATCCCATGTTTTTCTTGGCCTCTGAGGCCCTTAAGGATCAAAAGTTGCATCTTGTGGTGGGGTGTGTTGCTTGTCAGCTTCACACCTCACAGCCAGTAGGCAGCATTGCTGCTGGATGCCTTGCATGCTCTCGTTTGAGGCACCACAGCACTGCCAACCCCACCTGCTGCTGGCACAACAGGAAGGGAGACAGCCCGTGGGAGCAGCTGTGTCCCCTCTGCTGTCCCTCAGGTGCTGCTGAGTCACCTCCTCTGAGGCACACTGGTGCAAGCAGCACGTTCCTCAGCTCTGGGCTTGGGGCTGATCCTGCCCTGGGCTGTCCATGCCCACCTTCCCTCCAGCTGGTGCCCTGCTGCTGCTGCTGCTGCTGCTTTCCACCAGGCTCTGTGCCCGGGGGGGGCCTCTTGCCAAGGGTGAAACAGCCACAAATCACCTGGCCCTGGCATCCTGAGCTGGGAAAGGGAGCAGCACCCTGATGTTGGCAACAGGAGGATGCCAGCTCTTGTGCAATTCCTGCCAGATGAGCACAAGGGCCTTGCAGTGACCTTGGAGAACACGGCTCAGGTGAAAGAACCTGCTGAGTCCTTATCTGCTGGCACTTCTCCTGGTTTAAAGTCCCTTTGGCTGGGCTGGGATGTCTCTGGTTTGCACATTTGGTCGGGGTTTTGCCCGTGCTGGGGTTGAGGAAGCAGCTGATCTTTTCACAACGCCTGGGGAGGGTTGCTCGTGCAATCATTCCATCCTCTCTAATGAAATGGAATAAACAAAAGCACACACGTGGGTTGGGAAATAATGGAGATGTGGGCACTGGGGTTTCTTCAGTCGTTCCTCCCCCGTTGCTGTGTTCAGAAGAGCCCAGAACAACCCTGAACTTTTTGTGCCTCTTCCCTGTTCTCTCTTCATTGGCTTTAAAGTGTATTTTGCAGCTAAAAAATTTGGTTTGTGGCTGAACAGACCTGGGGCAACGTGAGCGAAATTTCTCAGTAAAGAAACACCCACACTTTTCAAATTTGGCTCCGTGGTGCTCTTGAGGTTATTTCCCAGCACACTGGAGACAAGCTGCTCTGGCTCAGCTTTGCCAAAGCCCTGATCAGGGCTGCCAGGGAGCAGGAACGTGTCCCACGGGACACAGCCCAGGGTCAGGGGTGACCACAGAAGCACAGAATGAACTCAGGAAAGCTGAGATCATCAAACCCAACCTAGGACTTGGCAGCTCCTCAGCAACTAAACCATGGCACTGGGTGCCACATCCAGTCTCCTTTTAGGCATGTCCAGGGATGGGGACTCCCTCCAGCACCTCCCTGGGCAGACAATCCCAGTGCCCAATCCCTCTTTCAGTGAAGGATTTTCTGCTGGTGCACCTAAACTTCCCCTGGCACAGCTTGGGGCTGTGTCCTCTCCTTCTGTCAGTGGTTGCCTGGGGGGAAGAACTATCATGATCAGCACTGCTTTGTGAGGTTTTGGAGAAAATGACCTCTGGTCTTGATTTCAGCTAGCTGTAACTTATATTCCCACCTGCTTGAAGTCCCATCACATGAAAATGCAAGAGTCTCTTTCTCTCATAGGTTCATCTAACAAACTCAAAAAGAAAATTTGAAAATTACACTGGAAATTGCTGTGAGTTTCTGAAATATGAAAGCACAGCGTTTTCAACCAAATGAAAAGGCTGAATCTCCTCAGCAATGCCTCCGGAAATCGTTGTCAGGCTGTAAAGGATCAAAAAGATGTGAAAAGGCAGCACACCATCTGTCATAACTCCATGAAACCTTGTCCTAGATTAACTCTGGGACAAATCAGTTTCCAAATAACCCCACGGGCCAGCAGGCTGCTTGGAGCAGACACCAGAGCAATCCTTGGCAAAAGCACCACTTCTCTTCAAGCCTGTGCCTGTGGGAAGGAGCCTGTACCTGTTCAGCACCCCTGCAGCCTGGGGCTGGCCCTGGGCTCCCCTCCATGCTCCTGGGTGTGCTCCTGCCCTGTGTGAGGGGGGAAATGATGGCTCAGGCAGCAGGGTGACACTGCTGTGCCCTGAGAGGGATGTGACACAGCCTTGAGCCCTCACGGCCTCATGTGACACCCCCTGCATGAGCACACCTGGCAGAAAATGGAATAAGAGGCTGAGTGACCAACATCCTCCCCACGTGTGGCTGAGGCTGGCTTGCCCACACTGGGAGGAAAAAAGGGGTGGTGGAGGCTTTGTGGATGGATGGATCACCATGGGATATGTGGGACACTGATCTGTTGGAGCAGGTCTGGAGGAGGCTCCAGGATGAGCAGAGGGATGGAGCAGCTCTGCTGGGAGAGCTGGGAATGTTCTTCATCCAAAGCTGGTCATTTGCTCCATGGGCCAAAATCAAACTCCCAGCTGCCTTGGGCTTCATGCCAGGGGCTCAGAGCCCCCTGCCAGGGGCTGGAGCCATCCAGGGCAGCCAGAGGGATCTCCTGGGTTCCCACCAAGGCAGGGACAGGCGTGGCTGGGTGGTCACAGGCTGCAGCTGGGGGACAAACACCTTGGCACAGGCAGTCCCTGTGGCTCTGGCTGAGCACTCCTTGCACCAGCTCTGCCCTGTGCCTCCAGCTGCTGGTGACACCTCCAGCTTGGTGCTTTCCCAGAGAGCCCTGCAGAGGTTTTGTGAGTTGCCCTTTGCTAACACGGCACTTTTGGGCCTCACTGTCACCTCTCATGAGGGGTGGAGTGCCCCAGTGTCTCCCATCCAGGCAGGCAGGGAGGTCTGACCTGTCCTTGGGTGTCCTTGGGGAGCTCGGGGTGCTGCTGAGGCTCTGGAAAGGTGGGAGTGATGCCTTAAGAGTGATGGCTCAGGTTGGAGCTTTTCTATTTTTCAGGTTCTGTGCTGCTTCAGTGTGCAGTTCTGAGCTTCACATCAGGGATGGGGAGCTCTCTGCACAGAGCAGGGAGACAAAACAATTCCTGCTCCAGCTGGGCACCAAGGACAAATGATCC
>JAYDZK010000271.1:3598577-3624334 GCA_034509185.1 Euphonia xanthogaster | reverse complement strand
CCCAGCCTGGCCTTGGGCACTGCCAGGGATCCAGGGGCAGCCCCAGCTGTGCCAGGGCCTGCCCACCCTGCCAGGGAGCAATTCCTTCCTTGCATTTCCTCTGAGCTGATCTCTTCAGTTTTGTCCCGTTATCCCAAGGTTTGGGGTTTCTCTTTCCCTCTACAGGAATGGGCTGAGCAGGGAGGGCTTCGTGCCCGCAGCGCCCTCAGTCAGTGCTGCCTCAAGGATCTTGTGTGAGCTGTTTGTTCCTTTGTGGGCTTGTTGTGAAGTCGAGGAGCTGACAAGGCAGGCAGATCTGGGGCTGGCAAAGCTCTGATCTCGTTCTTGCATCCAGTCAAAAATCAGAGAGGCAACTTATCCTGGGGGATTTGGGTTGGAATCGGAGTGTTTTCCTTGTGAGCCCCGCAGAAATGAAAGGTTTCTGACGAGGGAGGCTGGTTCCAGCTCAACTGAAGTTCAAAGCACTGAGTGGGAGTTGTGCATACTGTGAGCCCTGTGAATACAGGATCCCTGCTTGTGCTTTGACAGCTCATTTCTTATATCCTAAAGGAATGTCACCGGCTTCCCAGGAACCCGCTTTGCCCAAGCTGGAACACCTGCAGTAGATGTGACAGTGAATGGCAGGCTTGTAATAAGTTACAAATGGCTTTTTGATGTGGGCACTGGAGAGCCTGGGCCAAAATGGCCAGAAATTTTCTGGCATGGGCTTGGGGGAGGCTTGGAAGGGCAAATCCTGCAGCTGTGTCCATCCCTGGCAGTGCCCAAGGCCAGGCTGGATGGGGCTTGGAGCAGCCTGGGATGATGGAAGGTGTCCCTGCCCATGGCAGGGGGTGGAATGGGATGGATTTTAAAGTCCTTCCCACCCAAACCACCCTGGGATTCTGAGACTCAAGCAGCTTTTTGTCAGCTGGGTGGTGTGCCTGGAAAAAGGCTGTGTGGTTCCCTGGGCTGTTCCTGTGGGTGGCACTGGTCCATGCTGGGATTTTCCCTACACCAGTGATAGTAAAATGCAGTTTGGAATTGAAGGTTTGATTTCCCTGCTCCATTTCCCTAAGCTCGAGGACAGAAATCATCATTTTATTCCTTTCTGTTGAACCTGCCCTCTCTCCAGCCCGTGACCTTGTTCCTGGGTGAAGCCCATCTGTATTTTGGTGCTTCTCCTGTGGCCACCTTGAAATCCAGAGCTCATTCAGACACACTGAACATCACTTCAAGCATTTGGTTTGATGTTAAAATGTTTGATTTATCACAGATATATGGGAAGAAGGAGCTGAAAGGTGTTGCTGCTCTTGGCTTTGGCTGAGTCTCTTGGGTTTAATCTTGTGGTTTTAAGGACCTGGTTCATGGCAACGTTTGAAAAAGCTGCTGGGTGCTCTGCAGTAATAAAACACGACAGCAAATGAGTGTTTTTCAGGTAATTTGTGGGCTGGTTTAATTGTCTTTTCACTTTTCCATCTGTTTTGAGGTTGGAGAACTTTTTGCTGCCCAGAGCTCTGGGTACCACTGACACAGGGTCTCTGCAGCCACTGTCCCCTGAACACCCAGGAGCTCCTCAGCTGGGTGTAATTGCCTGAAATTAGCTGGGCTAGAATCAATCAGGGCCAAAACAGGGATTGGTTTTGTCTTCCTTTGTCTACCTGTTACTTTCTAAGCCTGTGTATTTGGTTTAAGCTCAGCAATTAAAAGAGAAATAATTTAAATCTTTTGTTTGATGAAGATAAAAATAAATCAAGGAGATGCTGCTGATGTGCTGAGTTAAATCAGCATTTACAGCAATAAAGAAGCCCTTGCCTTGTTTGATCAACTCATCAGTGCATCAATCATGAGGAACCCACTTGGAATTTCAGCATTTTTCTGTTCCACTCTTCAGAGCACAAGGAAAGGAGAGGTTTTCCATGGCTTCCTTCCCCCAGGCTGCATCACTGGTCTCATTTTGGGGGTTTTGCCCAAACACGGAGCAAATCCCTGTGGCTGGAGCTTCTGAAGGTGGGGCAGAGCTGGAGTCTCCAGGCTCCCTGTCCCAGGAGCCTGGGCAGGAATTCCTGGTGTTCCTGGCGTGCCCGTGCCCAGCAGAGGCAGAGCAGGGGCTCCTGCAGGAATCCCTCTGGTTTGCAGACCCCAGGGAGGAATTCCCTCAGGGAATTGTGGAGCTGCAGACCTGGACTCCTGTGCTGTTGTACCCTCCCAGGAGATTTTCCTCTCTCCCTTCATTTATGGTCCCTGCCTCCCTCCCACACTGAGTTTTCTCTCATCAATCTCTGGGAGTAAATTCATCAATCTCATTTCAGGGCACAGCTTCTGTCTGTTAAAAAATACTGCTTTATTTTTCCCCTGCAAGGGCAGCCAGGCAGGTGCCCACCTTTGTTTCCCACGTGGGTCCTTCACCACTTTAAATCCAGAGGAAAACTGGGTGTGAGACAGCAGGGAAGCAGCTTGGCAAGGGATGGAACAGGATGGGGCTTAAAGTCCCTTCCAAGCCAAACCAGTCTGGAATCCTGTGATTCAAGGTTCTGTTTTAAGAGGGGAAATAAAAGACTTCCCAAGTGCTGGGTTGGGATGTGCTTGGCTCCAAAATCAGCAATTTGGATCAAATTCCTTGAGCTCATTTCTCAGATGCCCTGAAGAGTGACAAACAGCCTTAGGAAAAGAAAAGCTGGCTGGGTTTTATTGCAGACACTGCTTTTTTCCTCGTCCTCGTGGGGCTGTTTGTCACCAGCCAAAGGAAGAAATGGCAGGCCTTGATTTGTGGGCACCTCTTTGCCTGAATTCCCAGAGGTTTTATTACCTGGGAAAAGTGAGAGGATGGGGAGGGAGGGGAGAGCATCCCTGCGTGGTGCAGGGAGCATCTCAGCCAGCCTGAGGCAGTTGCAGTGCTCACAGAATCCTTCAGGAAGATGAAAGGTGTGCTCTTTAATTCCTGCTTGGGACCAGAGTGCTGGTTTGGAGTCTGGAAAAACAACAATTCCCTGCCAGGCTGGGCTGGATGGGGCTTGGAGCAACCTGGGATAGGAGAAGGTGTCCCTGCCTGTGGCAGGGCGTGGGGTGAGGGGAGCTTTGATGTCCCTCCCAACCCAAAATAATCCACAAGTCCATGATTTTTCAGCCCTAATGGGGTTAAAAGCCATGGAAAGGTTCTGGGAGGCTTGGCCAAGATTTGGGTCTTCTGCTGTATCTGGTTCCTTCTGTAATTAATGCACAATTTTAAAAATTCCTCTTGTATCCATGAATTGCAGAGGACAATCAGCCTGGTCATGCAGGGCTGTTCCCTGGGGAGCTGGGATTTGTGTGTGATTATTTATGTGTACTCAACCAAATGAAGCAGAAATAGGATTTTTTTTAAACTTAAAACTTCTCTCTTTTAATCATCTTTTGGAAGAAATTCAGGTCAAATGGCTTAGCTGGGAAACAATCTGGGGTGCTCTGCAGTGCTCTTTGGTGCTCTAAGGTGGCAAAACCTTTCACAGCTGGGGATGGAGGGTGAAATTTTGGCATTGCAGTAGATGAAATTCCACCTCAGGCAGCAGAATAACACAGCAGCCATTAATGTGTGCTCTCCTTTAATGTATATCCTGGTATTTATTACAACATATGCTCTGCACACACAATATTTACAGAGCTGGCAGCTTCTCCAAATGGGGCTTTGGAAAATTCTCCAAATGGAAAAGCAACAAAAGCAAAAAAACATCACTTAGCTGTCGTGTTGGCTAAAACAGCCTTGATTGGCAAGCAGAGGCAGGGCTTGCCAGGGAAAACCAGCCCAGGCTCTGAAGGTTGGTGCTGCCTGCCAGCCAAGTGCTCATGGTGTAAAACCTGTGCTGCTGCTTTAGGAACAAGAGGAAATATTCCCTCAGCTTTCAGAACCGTTTCAAATTAGTGTCAGCAAGTTTTCCACACAAGCTGGGGCTGCCCCTGGATCCCTGGAGTGCCCAAGGCCAGGTTGGACAGGGCTTGGAGGAGCCTGGGACAGTGGGAGGTGTCCCTGCCATGGCTGGGGTGGCCCTGGGTGGGCTTTGAAGTTCCTTCCACCCCAAACCACTCCATGATTCTCTGATCCCCTTAACCTTCCTTTTTCTCTGACCTGGTTTGCTGCACTGAAAATATCCCGGGGCTTGTCCCAGAAGATCTGAAGATGTCTGTGGAGCACCAGAGTGAAACCTGCAACTGTTGGGGGCTGCTGCCCCTGGCTCCTCACTGCTGCCAAGGCAGCTCTTGCTCACTTCAGTTCTTCCTGTGCTTCCCGCTGGCAAGCCCAGCAGGAGTTCTGGCAATGGGAAACCAGCAAAAGAACAAAATGTGAGGGCTCAGGAATTTGTGTTTCATCAATAGTGGTGCAAAGCCAACCCCCAGTGAAGGGCTGCCCACGCAGGATTTCTCATTTCCCTCTCCTGAAGGATGTGAGCAGCTCCAGCTCTGACTTGTAAGAATCTGCAGGCACGAATTGGGAAGGATGAACTGGTAATTGTGGTTGTTAATGTGCCACTTACACGTGGATTGATTGCATCACTTCACAGCCACCCTGCCTTGGTTTTTACTTCTTTTTTTCTATTTTTTTCCTTTTTTTTTTTTCTGTCAGGGAGAACCATTGCCCAGAATTGGTGTTTGGTAGGAGTGGAACTCCCTGCTTTTCTCCTTTAATTGTGATTTGTCATCAGCTGGAGCAGGCAGAGCTCTTGGGGTTTGGGAATTGCTCTGTGGGAAACTTGTGTCTCCTATTGCCCCTCCTACTTCCATGGGTTCTCCTTCCAGGATAACTCCTGCCTTTCACTCAATCATCAAAAATGTGCCTTGGGGTGATGCTTTCCTGTCTGAACTTGGCAGAGCAGCTATTCTGCAAATCCCACTCCCATCCTTTCCTGAACTTGGCAGAGCAGCTATTCTGCAAATCCCACTCCCATCCTTTCTCACTTGGTGACGTGGCAGAGGTTGGAGTCTGTCGCAGACACACCGTTCCCATCCTTGGGACTCTGGTGGGAATTACAGCTCCACAAAAGTGGGGAAGGAAAACCACCTGCAGCTCCTCGTGCCACTTCGTGCCGTGGTTTATTTGATGTGGTGGTGTTGAGTCAAGGATTTCATGTTCTTGGAGGCAAATGTGTACTGGAACATTACTAAAATCTACTAAACCAAGCTCTAAATATTTCTTTTTACACTTCCAGCTCCACGTGGACTTTGCCTAAAATCTCCCCTCCCGGATTTCCTCGGGACTGGGTGATTAACTCTTAAACCTCCTTAAAAATCAGCACAGAACGAAGGCAGAGTGGAAAATCAGCCATTCCCAGGCCATTTTCACACCGAATTTCTGCACACCAACGCTTCAGAGAAAGGGAATGTTCAGTGACCATCCCCTGCCACTGATCCTGAGTCATTCCAGGGCCAAAAATCTCCGGGAGGAGCCGTGGCAGGGAGGATCCAGGAGCAGCCTGGGGAGCTCAGTGGTTTTTCCTAAACCAGGAGCTCTGTTTCAGCAAGTGGGGATGTTTCAGTGGCAGGAAATGTTTTGGGGTTGTTTTTGGAGCCATCAATGCCTGGACACAGCTCAGGGCTGGATTCCAGGCTGGTTCTCATCGTCTGCTGGAAGGTTTGGAGCCTCAGGGCTCACCCCGGGCACGATGCTGCTGACACAGGGTGAAAAGCTGCCTAATGAGCTTTTCTTAACGATTAAAGCACATTAATAGAAAATTGATTTAATTACAGCCTGATCTACTGGAAAGCATCACCAGCTCCTTGTGAAAGCTTTAGGCCTTGTGCTTTTCCTGCTCGGGAGGAGGTGAATACCTCAGTAATGGAGTTCTGCTCTCAATTTTCCTGGTTTTTTTTCTTTTTTTCCCCCCTCAAGTTCTTAACCTTTAATACTGGCTGTGCATTAGAGACTGTTAGAATAACAAAATTCCCTTCAGAAATTGATTTGGCTGAGAATCAATTGCCAGGCAATTTGCAATGCAATTGGCTATTTCCCGAGGAGAAAAGAAGAGGGCAGAGCTCCGTGAAATCCAAAATGCAATTCCCTGGCAGCCCTAGGACACTCTGTGTGCACACACACATCCCCACACTGGTAAATATTCCTGCTGTCATCTCCTACTGCTGGAGCCCTGGAAACTGAAAATGTAACCACTATGTTTAATCTAAAACCTTAAAAAACTTTAAAAATAAAATAGTAAATCTAAAATTATAAATGTATCATTTAAATTAAAATATGTACATAACGCAATAAAAACCTTTACATTTAAAAATTTAAAATATAAGGATATATAAAATATAAAATATGAAATATAATATATATAAGGATATATAAAAATTTAAAATATAAGGATATATAAAATATAAAATATATGTAAATTATAAATATATATGATAGAATTATTATAATTATATATCATAATTAAGAAATGACACCTAGATTATTTTCACTTTTAAGTCAATAACCAATCTTTTGGGTCTCACAATGTGGACTTTCCTGCCTAATTACAAAACACCACCCAAACTCATGGAGAAGCAGGTGGAGAAGAGGGACCAGGCACTGCCTTAAAACTCCCATCTCACCTTTAGAGGTGTCACTAGATTCTAAAACCTTCAACTCTCAAGTTTTCTACCAGGTGACATTGCACATTTCTATTCAGGCTACACCCGTGTAATCCCAGTGTTATCCACCCATTCTGGAAGCCTTCTCCACGGCCTCAGGTCATGTGTGGTATTCTCTTGAGAGTTTCAAAGTTTTCAGCACAGAAAGTTTAAAATTCTCAGCATCCAGGACTCCCGACACAGAATGCCACAGAAAACCAGGGCACAAACAGCACAGCCAGACACTCCACTTGCTCCAGCTCCTGCCAAAACCCCAGCCAGGGAGGCTCCAGCACTCCAGGGAGCACGGGCAGGAAGGTGCAATTCCAGCCCAGGAACCTTGGGGAGCTGCCTGGGGAGGGGCTCTTGGCAGAGCTGGCTCCATGGCCATGCACATTCATGGCAAGAAAAGCTGAATCCATGGGAGCAGCCTTCTCCTGGGATGCTCCTGCCCTGGGTGCATGAATGAGCCTCCAAAAGTTTATCATGAACCACTCAGGTGTGCTCCAAGGGATGCTCCCTGGGCAGCTTCCAGGTATTTATTCAATTACACATCCTGACATTGGAGCTGGTTGCCATGTTAAACTCATTCCAAAGATTGATTCCATGCTCACTGCTCCCTTCCTGCCCCGTGCTCCTGCAGCTTTTCCAGGCATTTCTCACAGACACTTCGAGGGGATTCTCCCAGTCCTCCCTCAGATGGATCTGCCTGAAGCATCCCTAAGAAACACCACGTGGCTGAAGGTGATGGAAGTGTTTCACTAAAACACCTGCACGACTTCTCAGCCTGGTGTCACCTCATGCAGCTTGGAAGGACCAGAGAGCAAAAAACACAGCAAGTTCCATGGAAAACCACTTCCAGATGGACCAAGTGAGGCTCCTCTGAGCTTGAAAAGGCTTCCCCAAACACTTGAGTCCTTTGGGATGTGTCTTGAATGATGAGCTCGACCTAATCATCCATGTTAGGCCACAGCACCAAAACTCTGCAAGACCTGAGCCGTCCCAGGGTTGTAATCCAAAGATCAGTGCAACTTTGAACACTTCAGAAAGAAATCAACCTCCATTTGCTGGCCATGGCGTAGGCTCCATCCCCTAAAAAAGCCCAGGGATCCAGCACTGACAGGAAAAGCAAAAGCCCAGGGAGCCAGCACTGACAGGAAAAGCAAAGCACAGCTCCCAGCAAGAAGGGATTCCCCCATTTTTAGGGAATCAGCAGCTGCAACAAACCCCAGGAGGGGCTGCCAGCCCCCCACAAGATCCCTGACACACAGAATGGGTTTCTAAAAGTCCCCCACCCTCCCAGACCGTTTGCACTTTTTCAAAACAGGACCTCAGCTCCTCATCTCCAACAGACAAAAATACAAACATTTCCAGGGACTCCTTTCCAACAGTTTGCCAAAGAGAGGAGGAGCTGAGCTCCAGCATTTAATGCTCCTGTCTCACTTCCACTCACTTCCAGCAAACTGCCTGTGTGAAAACTCATATCCTGTCTGATATCTTCAAATCCCTAAGCAGCCCAAGGCCAGCTCTTTGCTTCTGCTCCTTGTTTTTTTTTGGGAGGAGAAGGGAAATGAAGAATTTCGTGCACGCAGGACCCGCCAGCGGTGTGGATCAAAGGCTCTGCTCCACACACGGGCACACAGGGGATGCCAGGGAAAAGATGCCAGGATTGCCACGGGGCAGGGAGCCCAAGAGGGAAAATCTCAGTCAGACCTAAACACCTGCCTGAGCTTCCACAAGATAATAACTCAATCAGAGTTTGAGAGCAAAGGTGAGCAGGGCGAGGGCACCGAGCTCCCGCTCCACACCGAGAGGGATCCACGGGATCTGCTCTCTTCTCCTGGCACTGGGAGCAAAGGACATCCTGATCAGCCTCATCCTGATCAGCTGCACTGCTCTGCTCTCCCAGCCAGCAGCTGGAACTCACCACACTCCCAAGAGCCATCCTGGACCCAAGGGGGGCGATTCCCATCCCTGGCAGTGCCCAGGGCAGGTTGGACACTGGGAGGTGCCCCTGCCCGTGGCACGGGGTGGCACTGGATGGGCTTCAAGGCCCTTCCACTCCCACTTTGGGAGTCTCTGATTCTTCATCTGGGACCATCGTGTCCCTCCAGGGAACACAGCAGGAGAGGAGCCCAACTTGCAGCTCTCAGTGCTTTTTAAAGGCAACAAACAAAACCGGTCACATTTCCTCTACCAGAGCCCCACTCCAGCTCCCACCCATCCCAACAACACCCTGAAGCTTTTCAAGGAAGGAAAAACCCGTGTGCAGCTGGCTCACGAGGCCTCTGAGGGGTGAAGAAGAAGATGGTGGAAGTCATTTTCATGCCCCACTTTTTCAGCTGGGGAATATTTCTTTTGGAAAACAGTCACTTACAAGTAAACTCCTGGGGATTTGTATTTTTTTTCCCCCTTAGAACAATAAATATTTCCTGTGAAGCAGTGTTCTGAAAATCTCAACTGGTTCAGAGGTCCAGTTTCATACACATGAGCATCCAAGAGCTCAAGGCTCTTTGATCTCCACCCCAGACTGGAAACCCTAAGAGAAAAAGCTTTCCCCCTTCTCCTGTCACTACTGGCCCATTTAAAATTCCCTCTCCCTTCACCTCATGAAATCTCATTAGTGACCCTCAAGTGCTCCACCAGAGGAGAGGGATAACAAAGGAATAAATATAAATATAGCTAATATAGATATCCACAGACAGCAGCTCCTCCAGGTCATGGCCCTGCCAGACACAGCCATATGTTAAATGCAACCACAAGGAGCATGCTGACAAATTAACGAGCTAATTAACACCAGCACAGAAACACTGAGCAGTCACAGCCTGTCCTCCCCCCTCCAGAGGAAGCAGGAGGAGAATCTCATCCAGAGAAACAGGGGGGAAAACTCTGTTGTGCTTGTGGCCCACAAAGGAACCTCGAGAAGCTCCCATCAGTTAGGAAACAGAACAACAAAAATGCCCCAAAATCCTTCTGACCTACCTCAAAATCTAGCAAAATGTGTTTAACCACATGTTGTATTTTAAATATGAGCTTCATTTAGCTGGTTGAAAACAAAACATGAGCTTAACTGCTCTAGGCAACTCACCCCTGCCATGCCAAAAGGAAAAAAAAGGAATTGACCCATTGTAGCTCCAGAAAAAAAGCAGTTAATTGCTTAAAATACACAGCCTGATGTTTAGGAACAGCTTGAATCTGCACTGCAAACCATCTGTTCTGCATGAGAGATTTCCTGACTTCCCAGGTCCATCTCCAAATTGAAATGGATGTTTTAATGAAGAAAAATGGGGAGAAGTGATGAATACTTCATTAAAACACATTATTTCCCTGTCAACTTTCTATTCCTCTGACTGTAAGCAAAAATAATGTCTGAGCAGAGTTAATGTCTCGGGTTATCAGAGCTGCAGATGCCTCTTGGCATTTGCCTGAACAAATAAGCTATCTCAGAAACCTGCAAACAGAAATGATTCAACAAATTGGAATTTCTTTCCCTTCTAATGAAAACCAGAGTTCTCCAACTCTTTCAATTACCTCCACGGAATGCAAAGACACTGAAGAGAGGGTTTTTTCTCCCTGTTTGCTGCATTCTTAGGACCATAAAGGCACATTAAAAACATCAAGACCTTCGCAGGGGAGACTCATCCACACTTCCTCTGGCAAACTGGATTTAATTCTTTCAATAAGATGCAAGGATATCATTTCCTACCACCATGGTGAGGAACCAAATTGTCCAAACCATTCGTATTTGTCACACAAATAAACACTTTCTATAGCATTTCTCAGTGTGTTTGCCAATTACCTTGTATTTTTTTTCTGGACTAAAGCAAGTGTCTGCTGAAGCACAGAGAAATGATAACAGAAATACCCAAGCAGGGCTTGCTTTTGTGCTGAGGCAATTTGTTAAAGCAACAAGACATTCCAACGTGCCATGAAAAGTGAAGAACAACAGGCTGGAGGAGAAGGATGGCATTGGAATTGTGAATAAACCCCCCAAAAGCCTTGAAGGGAAGGGAGGGAAAACAGGGAAATGCAGCAGGGGAAAGCAGGCCAGTCCCAAGGTGCTCTGCTGGTGCCAAGGCTTCCCAAATTAATCTGATTTTCAGCATGTCCCCTCCTGAAAACACCCAGCAGGAGACTCCTTCAAACCCTTCAACACTGAAAGGGTCTCCCTGGTGCCTTCCCCAATCAATTTCCTCTCCAGCCAGCTGAAAGATCAATGGATCTTTCTACAAACCTGAACCTCAACCCAGCCTCAACTTTCTTATTAAAGTCATTTTATGTGAAGAGATTCCCAATGAAATAAAAGCCAAACCCAAAAGGTGAGGGCAGCTGCCTCAACTCTTGGAAATAACAAGCCAAAATATTTGGGCTTTTCCCTGAGAAGCTCCAGTCAAAACAATTCCACACAACCTCCTAAGTGCAGATTCCCTGATCTTCAAAGAGGCTTTGACAGAAATAATTCTGCTGACTGAAATGTCAAAATTAAAACCATCCAGGCAAATTAAAGGAAAGTCACTTGAGCCATCCAGATGTGGGACACAAAACTCTACCCTTGAGTCCTCCTCCCTGAAGGTTTTGGGAACAGCTCAATATCTGGAATTATTCCCAAATAATGAACAGAGCAAGAGCTCCATGGAGGATATTTCTGTTATTTAAAAACAAAATTCCACGTTATGGCACAAAACTCCATTGAAAACCCCACATTCTAATTATAAATTTGATTTAACCTGGCAAATTCCAGCTTGCCAGCAGGCACAAGAACCTTCCTGGATTTCTCCACGTTCATCAGAGCAGGGTATGAAGAGCAGGGACGTTGGGCAATCGATCCCTAATGAAACAGCTCTGAAGCAATAATGTTTGCCTTGCTCCGTGTCTGCTGCTTTTCTCCATAATTGATTTTGCACTGAAGGGCTCAGATTGCATAAGCAGCCTCGAAATCACTCCTGTGAGAGCTGCCAGGTCCTTTTATTCCTCCTGCATCTTCTCCCAGCGAGTTAATCCCAGGTGGGAAACACTGCCCTGGTAAAACCCAACAGCCCCAGCTCTGGGTTTCAGTGAGCCACTGCATTTTTGCTCTGTTTCTCCAGCACAAAAACTTCACAAACGAGTCCTGTCTGCCTGTGCAGCTGGGCCAGGGGGGGTTTAGGCTGGAGATCAGGAAAGGTTCTTCCCCCAGAGGGTGCTGGGCACTGCCCAGGCTCCCCAAGGAATGGGCACAGCCTGCCAGAGCTCCAGGAGGGTTTGGACGCTGCTCCAGGGTGGGATTGTTGGGATCAGGAGTGGGATCCATGATCCCTGTGAATCCCTTCCAGCTCAGTGTGGTTCTGCTCACACCCTCAGCTGCAGCCTGACCCTGCCATCTGCACCTCTGCTGGATGAAACCCCCACACATTTATTTAAAATATCCCATTTCACACACCCTTACAGGAAGGGTTACGGGGGGATTATATCAAAAATAAGAAAAATCCTTTCATGGCAGTGAAAAATACCATGGCAAGTGTACAGGTCGTTGCCAAATGGGATCTGATTCCTGGGAGCTGCCAGCAGCCTCTGAAATCCATTTTGGCACCACTATAAAACACATTTCTGCTGGTTCAGGGAAGGAGAAGCAACGATGGAAACTCAGCTTTTGAATCAGATCTGAAAGAACTTGGGGTGAAACATCTGTCTGTGATTAGAGCTCCTGGGCAGCAGAAATCCTCCAGGCGAGCCCAGCTGTGGATGTTGTGTTATATTGATGATATTATTCACATTACTGCAGTCCCTTCATACACAAACTGCTGTGTTTCTCTTGGATCCAGACCTTCAACTTTTTCAACACGGAGCCAAAAGGATTTTCAGTTTGGGTTTATTTTCCTTTTGGTGAGTATATTCCATATATAGCTCTCCTTCCAAACTGAGAACTCTTCCATATGTAATATAAGAAGAAAGGCAAAATTTAGAAATACACCAACTAAGGACAAAAGAATTCACCAAGATAAATGCCCAAGCACAATAAATTCTATCACTTCTTTTCAAAAAAAGAGAGCAAAATCAAGAATAAAATATTGTCTCCAAACCGGTTTGCTTAAAATATTTGTTTTTAAGCCAAGAAACCACTGAGTAGAAGTTGTTACTCAGCCTGTCCCATCACTTTAAAAAGCTGCATACCTAAAGGCTTCCAGTGCACTGGGTTTTCAAATGCCCTTTTCACAGAGCTGCCTGCCAACAATTTTGTCTGGATTCACGTTTCAGACAAACTGTTCTTCCCCTGGACAAGTCACAGAGAAAAAAAAAATCCATATAAAAGCAGAGGAGGCAAGGACAGCTGAGACACCCATGGTGAAATCCTGCTTAAATCCCACTGTTATTGAACTGGAATGGAGAAACAGGAGGTGGCTGAGCCCCAGCAATGGCAGCAGCCGAGTTTGCAGTGGGAGTGCTCGGGGAAGGGGTGGCCCAAGGTAACCCAGCTCCTTCCTCATCTTCAGAAACAAGATAAAGCAAGATAAAACAAGATAAAACAAGATAAAACAAGATAAAGCAAGATAAAGCAAGATAAAACAAGATAAAACAAGATAAAACAAGCCTGGGGTCTCGGAAGAGAATCCTGGGCATTCCAGAGGTCACTGGCTCAGTGTCACTCACTCCCCTAGCAGGATATTGGCTTTAATCCCTAATGACACCGGATTTGGCTGTAAGGTTTTGGTGTTGCCACTTCTGGAATCTGCAGACACGGAATCCCAGGCTGGTTTGGGATGGAAGGGACTTCAAGCCCATCCAGTGCCACCCCTGCCATGGGCAGGGACACCTTCCCCTGTCCAGGCTGCTCCTGGTCCAGCCTGGCTTTGGACATTTCCAGGGATGCAGGGGCAGCCCCAGCTGCTCTGCCCACCCTGCCAGGGAGCAATTCCTTCCCATAGCTCACCTAAATCTCCCCTCTTTGGTTCAAAGCCCTGTCCTGTCTCTCTGTGCCATGGCAGAAGTGCCTCTGCTGTTTTTCCAGGCCCTGGAAGGCTGCAGGGAGCTCTGCCCTCACTCTCACTGAAAAGGCCACGGCGATTTTTCTCTCCACAAGTAATAAAAGAAAATAGCCAAGAGCCAGAGGCCACAGGGGAGGAGCAGAGCCTGCTCTCAGCCAGCTCCCACTGCAGACAAGTCTTCCATCACCAAAACAAAAGAGGGAATGAACCATTGTCTCCTGGCTGCAGCAACAAGAGCTCACTTTTCAGGTCTGCCTGGACAAAAGCAACAGCACCATTCCTAAATACATCCCAGTGCCTGGGGTGTGCAGCCCAGCTCTGCAGCCTGTCCTTCCTTGTGTGAGCCTGAAAACCTGAGAGGTTCACCCTCACCCAGCTCCTCCCTGTGCTCCTGGTGCCTTTCTGGGGAGCAGGGCTGGATTCCCTGGCGGGATTCCCATGGCTCCAGCAGCTGTGCAGCTCAGCCCTGCTCTTCTCTGCCTCTGCAACTGCAATTCTGCATTGCATTCCTGGCATTCCCGGGGATTGAGTCCTCTCAGGATCGGGGTTTGGGGATACCAAAGAAGGAGGAGAAAGGAGCATCTGAAGGGAGCCTACAGGGAAGACCAAGGGGGAGTTGTGGATGAGGACCTGGAGTGCCAGGACACAGGGAATGGCTTCCCAGTGCCAGAGGGCAGGGCTGGGTGGGACATTGGGAAGGAATTGTTCCCTGGGAGACCCTGGGATGGACTTCCCTGAGAAGCTGTGGCTGCCCCTGGATCCCTGGAAGGGCCCAAGGCCGGGTTGGAGCAGGAAGGTCCATGGAAGGTGCCCCTGCCCCTGGATGGGCTTTAAGGTCCCTCCCAAGCCAAACCATTCCACAATTCCATAAATCAACAACCTTTATTATCAGCAGCTCTGTTCCAACTGCAGACCTCTGAGATTTTTTTTTTTGTCCTCACAACATTTGTTACAGCAACATTTTTTACAATAATATTTCAGGCAGTGCTGGGCAAAGCCATTACTGAAGTAATTCCTTTCCAATCCCAGTCTCTGAGGTTTGCAGGAAAACACACATTTTGCTGGGAAAAGGGAGATCAGCAGGAAAGATTCCTAAATGCCTTTCTCTAAATCTGGTAATTAGCATCAAAATCTGTAACCTTTAGGGAAATAGGGACACTCCCTACATAAAAATTGCTCCTTTAGGGACACTGGCTCTGCCTGTTTGGGTTTCTGGGACCCTGAATCCCTGGAGACTTCCACCGTGGGATGATATCAGTGCAAGACAGGGCCAGGCAGGCCTGGTTTCCAAAAATACCAAATTGAGATTACATAAAACGAGTGGGAAGACTGACAAAAAATAAAAAAAGCAGGGTTTTGATCAAACAATTTATGGCATTTCTGACTGGGAATGCAAATGAATTAATCTCAGTGACCTCAAAAATGAACTGAAGCAAGGGGTCCTTGGAGGCACAGAGAGAGAATAGGAGGCTTTTTTCTCTGAGGGTGAGATAACACTTGGACTGGAGCTTTTTAATACATTGTGCTCAGTAAATTCAGCTCAGGGACAAAACTCCTGTGGAATATTTGATTTCTGGCTTGGAAACTACTACACTGAATTCCTAAATCAGTCTGAAGTAAGTTCAGTTGTGGAGGCTCCAGAACATTTATTTTCTGGATTTGTACTCCCCTCACTAATCACTTTCCTAGGCATTAAGTAACAAGCAAAGGCAGTTCTTCTGAAAAGTGCTTTATTTTTCTTTCTTATGCAAGAGCCACGTTCTGCTCCCATTTTTTCCCATAGGAAACTGCTGATCCTAGCAGTACCCAAACTTTGGAAGAAATGTCAACAGAGGAGATGTGGAAAAAATTCCCACCCTGCACATAATTTTTTCCTGTCTCACATAACGTGTTCCCAAGAAACCCTGAAATATAATACAGCCATATTTGCTTCTGTAGGGGTTATCCAGCTTCTGCAGCATTCCCCAAGGAATGGGGAACCAGTGAGGTTTTATCCCAGTCTGTGTCTGGATCTCAGCCTCCAAAGGAGTTTGGGCAGGTGTGGGAAATGGATTTGTAGAGAATTCTTGAGGTTTGATAGAAGATTTACATCGTGTGCATTTGTATGTAAATTTTGAGTTAGGAAATGCTGGCTTAGAAACGCCATGGAATAGGATAGACATTGTTGGGAGAGAAATGGAATTAGAAACAAGTTTCCAAGGATGGCCCTGCAAATAAGACTTGGGAGAAAGAGAACTATGAAAAATCCAAGCTGTGAAAAATCCAAATCCATTTCCCACAGGCAGGAGGCAGGAAATGGAGCCCTTCAGCTGGCAGGTGCTTCCCAAAACAGCACCCCAGGGGTCTGCCCCAAAACTCTCCTTCTTCACACAGCACCTCACTCGGGCTGGCTTGGAGCTGCTAAATCCCAGAAAACCCCTGGGATGGAGAGCCCAGAGCCTCTCCAAACATCCCTGCTCTGGCTGTGCCTGGAGCAAGAGCCCCGAGAGCCAGGGATGGAAATCCACCTGGCCTTGCTGGACATGGCTGATCCTCATTTGCCTTTCCACTAATTAGTGACCATGGGGACCAGAGATGTACTGAGGTTGGAGGGATGAAGGAGAAGGGATTTTTCCTCCCCTTGTCCAGGATGGAAGACAGACACTGGAGAAATTGGGAGTCCAAGCCTTTCCTCAAGCTACCCCAGCAGTTTGGCACAGCAGCAACTCCTCCCAGCAAGGACAGAGGGGGGAATCCCTCATTATTTCTTGTCTCTATCTAAAGCCTCCTTCAGTCTAAGCTCACCAACAACTCTGAATCACTCCCAGTTCGAGTGAAACATTAAAAAAAGAAACCTCAGGACTGCAAACACAGACACAGAATCTAAAATTAACAAAAGGAAAAACCTCTAGGCTGCCGTGGATTTTCCCAGAGCTCGGCAGCCCCTTCTCACCACCCCAAAGTGCTGATGATTTCCTCTCCCACATCCCTCAGAACCGTCTGCACCCCAGGCAGGGCCTGCTCTGAGCCTCCCAGGGGCTGTCCCTTCCCTTTCCCCAGCACTAATAAACATCATTTTGAAAGAGCAATGGGATGTGTCATCCCCATGAGCTCCTGCAGCCATCCCACGGTGTTTCAGTGATATCAGACACATCACACTTGCTCCTTCTGCTCCCTTCAAACAGGCTCCCCACCACAGCTGCTCTGCTGTGGATGTGCAACTGCCTCAGAAAACAGCTGAAGAGCTCATCCAAAATGGGATTTTCACCGTGGAAACGCTGTGGTTTCACCTTCTGAAGCCTCAGCAGAGGACAGAGCTTCCCCTCTCACACCTCTGGGCTTTTCAGGCGTGGCTGCTGCCCCGTTCCTGCATCCCTCTGCATGCCAGGGGAAGAGTGTTCCATCAAAACCAGCAGCCAGGCTCTCCAAAGCACGGAGGAGTTCCAGGAGATGACAGTAACCCAGTTGCTTCCCAGCAGGGAAGCAGCAAAAATCATCTGCGTGCAGCGGGCAGGCTCCCGATGCCAGCTGCAAATCCCTGCCAGTTAAGGCAAAGCACCACTTAATTTTCTTGCAGAGAGGGACAGGATTGACTTCCCATGCCAAGCAGCCCTGAGAAAGGTCAGCAGACACCAGGAAACACTGAAAATTTGTCTCAAAACCCAAGCCAGCGTGGGTTTCAATGTGCTCCAAGGCAAGGGCACAGAGATTTGACATCACCAAAAATTCAAAGTGCAGAGGAGCTCCAGGAAATGGTCACAAACTCCATCAGGAAGGCCTGGAATGCTTGTGATGCCCCAGCTCTACAGCTGCCACACAATTCCTGCTCCCAGATGAACAGCTTATCCCCCTGCTCAGCTTTTAAAAGGGAATTCCTTAGGTAAAAGCACTCTGTGCCCCCACTGCTGAACTCCTCAACCACCTTCTCATGGCAAGGGATTTTGGACAAGTTCTGCTGAAATGATGATAAAATTTACCCAGGAGCTCAGGGAATGTCAGCAATTACCAGCATGACCTCAAGGCTTAGAGAGGAATCAAGATTAGAGGGAGACTTGTTTTTCTGCAGTGATTTGGTAGCAGATGGTGACTTTTATTCAGCCCTTTTGAAGAAAAGTAGCCTTGAAACAGGCACTTTCCCAGCTTCATTAACATGATATTGAGAGAAATATCAAATGTCAAAAGCAGGGACAATTCCCAGAGCCTCACACAATCCATAACAAATCCAGACTCTCGTGCTGCAATCTGCTGGGTGGCTTTTGGAGATCTGAACCTCCAACTTCTGCTGCTTCTTCCTCTGTGCTTTCTGATTTTATTCTGCTGTGAAACCAGCTCAGCTCTCTTTGCTTGTCAAATTCTGAGTGTTTTCCAGCAGAGGCTGAGACCACTCAGTTCTTCCACTTGCATTTTGTCTGCTGATAGGTAAAGCAAAACATCTGGCATTGTAACCTGGGCATCTTCTCAAGCCACCCTGAGCAGCCTCACCAAACCCTCTGGGCTTGCAAAAGGACTGAAGTGACCCAAAAACTTCAAAACTTTAAGAGCAGGGAAAGAGTCAAACAAGCCAAGGCTGAAGAAGCCAGCAGAAGCCTGAATTTAAAGCACTTCACGAAGGGTCAGAAGGCACCAGCATCACATTCAGGAGAACAAACTGGGGCTAAATAATCCAGATGAACCAGACATGGCTCCAAATTTCAGGAAATATTGCCCTGTTTTGGCCTCTCTGGACTGAAGACACTCTTCTGGTTGGATGATTCTGTAGGAAGCACCTGCCAGCCTCCCCCTGCCTGGAGAGAATCCCTGTGCTGGCTGCTCCTGTGCCTGAGGATGTGTTTACACCGGTGGCATTTCACAAACTGTGTCCCCACTCCCCTCCCACTCAGTGCTTGACAGAGACAGCACCAAGCCTGGGCTGATTCCTGCTGACAGGAATAAAAACGGTGCCTTTCAGCTGGTAAGTGGGCACAGGTCAGGAGGAAATCAATTCCAGACAGAAAAATACACATTTCTAACCTGGACATGCAAGCAGTTCCTTTACAGGTGCTGAGATACAGCTGAGATCTCTTTAAATCTCTTTTTTTACACAGCTAAAAACCCTGCACTTCTTGCAGCAGCACATATGGCATGCCAGAAAGCACATGAAGGAATGATGTGAACAAACAGCTCCTGCTACATAAATGAAGGCAAAAATCGATTCTCCCTCCACTTCTTGTTGAATGAAAACCATCCAGAACATTAAACATGACAGGGGGGGAAGGCCCTAAAAAGCTGAAATCAAACTGTGTGTTTCTGTTTTGCTGCAAGGTTTTTGATTTGATTTCACTGCTCATGGAGTCCCAGGATGGTTTGGGTGGGAAGGGACCTTGAGGACCATCCAATCCCATTATTCATATTCCCAACACTCCCTGACCTATCCTGCAACTGCACAGCTCTTTCAATCTGTTGCCTTGTGTTTATTTATTCTGCAGTGCAATCCATAATGATGCTCAGGTTAAACCTGCCCTATCATAAATTCCAAGAGGCAATCTCCAGCTGAAGGAATCAGTTACTCAAAGAGCTCTCTCAGCTCCCAAAACCTGTGTATAAAACAACTCAGCCCAACTTAAATCATATCAGATTTGTACCCAAAAAAAAAAAAAACCCAATTCCTGTGTGGAGCTGCCAGCCCTCATTAATCATGTCCTGATGAATGAAACCCTTTCCAGTGCTGGCAACAGAGATTTGCTCTGAAATGGTGGAAATGTTTCAGGGTAATCTTTTTGACAAAGCAGTCAATTCTGTGAAATAACTTCCTCCACATCCCCTGCCTTCCCAGCTAGGATAAATCCAAGGAGCTGGGCTGCAGCAGAGGAATCCAGGCTGATTTCTATCAGCTGTAGACCAAGCCAACATTTTTTTCCCAGTTTCAGTGCCTCAGTTAAAATCCTCAGGGAACCTTGGGATGTATTTTCACATGTTGGGCCAATGATCTGCTTGGAGAGGCTTCCAGATGGATTTGGGAAGACAAGCTGAAAAATGCATGGTCATGTTCTCCTCTAAGATGGTGCTGTGAGGGGCTAAGCTGCCCTTTGCTGGAGTGTATTTTAAGAACAAGAGTCACTTAGGGAATACTTCATGTCTTGGGATAAATATATTTAGCTGGAAACGAGACCTAAAGAAGAACAAGATATTTCAAACTGGTTGAGTGCCACAGCCTGCTGTACTCACAGCAGCTTTTCTTCACAAAAGAGGGACACAGAAACGAGAACTTTGGACCTGAAGTTTTCTTTGACCCTTTTAGAACTGAGCATGGGAAGTGCAGCATCGCAGCACCAGAGCAGAGAATGTTCAATCAAAATGCTGTTTCTGATGGGAAACCCTACTCCTCATTTCAGCAGGCTCCAAAAGGCATTTTTATACCACTTGGTGCTGAAACCTCATTGTACAACACGTGAATTAAGTTTTTTCCACCTTTCTGAAAACACTTCCCAGTAATGGTTAAGGTGTGGATTTCTTTCTTAACCTGCAATTCTTTAAACAGGCCTGGGGCAGAGGCACTGGGAATAGGAACAGGTTTTGAACCCTTCCAGGGATGGAGATACCACCACTGCCCTGGGCTGCTGGAAGTGAGGGTCAGAGCAGAATCTGCTCTCAGATTCCAAGTTAGTTCTTTGCTGTTCAAAAACCTAACCATCTCCTTCTCAGAATTTTCATTTGCAGTGATTCTTCCTGAAAAGATCACTTGACACACACACAAAAAAAAACCCAAAAAACAAATTATAAACTTCTCTTCACTGCAAGCAGAAAGGAAAGTGTGAGGAAGGTCATCCCTGAGTGGTGCTGGCTGAAGGTCACTCTGCTCCAGCTGAGCTTTTAAATATCAGAAAAACCAACAGGGATCAGCAGCACAGAGTCGAAGGTGACACACATTAGTGAGACAAGGGATTGCAGTGGGTGGGAGGGGAGGTCTGGCTGCAAATATTTACACAAACTGGAACAGATTTAGGACAGGCTGAGCCAGCCCCTCCAACCACCAGGCAAAGCAAGGCTTACTCTGAACCACCTCGAGTTTGATATTTCCTGTGTCCTCTGGGGATCCAGGCCTGGCTTGGGCTGAGCCAGGTCAATAAAAATGAAGTCCAGCTCCTGAAGCCCAGGAATAGCTCAGCAGTTAAAGGATTAGAGAGAGGAGGTTGATCCTGGGGCTAGACCTAGAAGCAGCACCTTGTGCTGAGCAGGAAAGCAACACACAGTCACTGAAGGAACCAGCTGGGCTTGTCACAGCACATCCCTGTGCCTGGGGACAGCAAGGGGACACAAACACTCTGCCCTTCACCTGCTGCTGCCCCAGCCTCTGCCTGGGAGCTGCACATGGTGGGACAGGCTGCAGTGGATGCTGTGACTGCAGAATGCCCTGCAAGAGCTGTGCAGCCAGGGCTGGGATGCTGGGGCTGCTGCTGAGGAGGGCTGGCCCTCCTCAGGGACTCTGCAGCATCCCATGGGAAAATCCACTGGGAATGCAGGGCTGTGAGCTGAAGATGGAGGCAAAGAATGCCCTGAACACCTGAGCCTGGTCCCTGTCCCTGCTGGTGAGGTGAGCATCAGCACCAGCCCATCCCATCCTGCCTGCCCACCAGGGATCTCTGCTCTGGGGCAGCAGCCATCCTTCCTGCACACCCCTCAGCCAAGGTTCAGCTCCTCCAGCCCAGCCCTGGCTCTTGCTCTGGCTGCCACACACCTCCCAACACTCCTGCAATTCTGCAAGAACAATTGTTTGCTTGTTTCTATTGTCTCTTTTCCTTATAAAATTATCTTTTCCTTGTTCCCACTGGCACTTAGAGGTTACTGCTTCATGAAGAACCAGCAGAGGAAATCCCAGAGTGGTTTGGGTGGGAAGGGACCTGAAAGCCCCTCCAGTCACCCCTGCCATGGGCAGGGACACCTTCCACGATCCCAGGCTGCTCCAAACCCATTCCAACCTGGCCTTGAAATGGTCCTGACTGCTCACCATGGAAAGGAGGAGCCCTGGGGTGACCCAGCTGTGGCCTTGCAGTGCCTGCAGAGTTACAGGAAAGAGAGGGAGAGACCTGGGACAAGGGATGGGGTGCCAGGACAGAGGGAATGGCTTCCCACTGCCAGAGGGCAGGGTCAGATGGGATATTGGGAATTAGGAATTGCTCCCTGGCAGGGTGGGCAGGCCCTGGAATGGATTTCCCAGGGCAGCCGGGGCTGCCCCTGGATCCCTGGCAGTGCCCAAGGCCAGGCTGGAGCAGCCTGGGACAGGGGGAGGTGTCCCTGCCCATGGCAGGGGTGGCACTGGATGGGATTTAAGTCCCACCCAAACCATCCTGGGATTCTGTGACCTGCACATCCCAACAGGATGGAGCCCTCTGGCTGCTGCCTGCAGCCCAGAGTCAGTGGCTCTCTGTGTCCCAGTCCCTGTGCCCAGCAGTCAGGAGGCAGCACAGAGACATCCCGAGGAGCAGAGAATGAGTCCAGCACAGAGACCTTTCCAGAAAGGACTGGCTCAGTGAGGTGATGAGAAGAGCAGCGTCTGATGACCTGGCACACACCCCCCAGGCAAACAAGAGACAAAAACAACTTTTCCTTTAGAGCTTGGAAACTTCAGGGTTTTTTTTTTTTTTTGTGCCTAAAATATCAAAGGCAACAAATTCACAATATGCCCCTGCACAAAGGAAGCTGGAAAGCATTGATTTCAGGATTCTTCAATAACCCTTCTCTTCCCTGTTGTTCTGAGGAATGAGAATTTGAGCTAATTTTCTGGAGGTAATTATTTCTTGTTATGGAAGCTTACAGCTTGCAGATGGTCACTGTTATTGTAAGAATTGCAGGGGACCTGCAGCATCTTGCTGGGGCCTTTCCTGCTTTATTTAATTCCAGAAGAAAACAGAACTATCTGCCAATTCCCCCCCAAGAAAAGTCCATTTTCTCTGTATCACCACTGGAGCTACAGCCTCTTCCCACTGCTGGCTGCTTCCCTTTTTCCAGCAAGAGGCTTCAAGTGCAGATTGGTTTCAAAGAGAGAGAATTCAGCTCCTTCCGTGGAGGAGAATGAACTCTCAGCAAGGAAACCCTGCTGTAACCAATATCACTCAAGGATTTCTTGCCTTTTCCAGCAGCCACAGCCCTCGCTCCCAAGGACACAGAATGTAGCACATGCCAATAAATAAATCTAAGATGATAAAGGCACAATTCTGTGCCCCAGATTCCCCTGAAAATCTGAGCCATTGAGCTCACTGGCCCCATCCACCTCGGATTTGAGGCTTGGGCTTTGCCAGGAGGTGAAAAGAAAAACCAGAGGGATGAGGAGTGCAGCAAGCACTGGAGGTCTGTGACCCCTTCCCCAGACAAAAACATCAACTGCAGGAGAAGAGCAGGGCTCTGGTTTCCCCCTGCAAGAGGCCAAAGTGCTGCTCCTTCTGTGCCAGGAAGGGAAAAAATGAGTGAGTGGAAGAGCAGAGTTTCTTTGTGAGGTTCTGGAGCATTAACCCTGGCAAGACAAGTGCTGGGATGGAGACCCAGGCTGAGCTTCAGGAGAAGTGGGAATCACTCAGCTTCCCTTAAAACACTCCGTGGCAAAAGACAATGGTGATATTCTTCTGTGAAATAAAACAATTTGGGGTTTTTTTTCTATAAAACATTCCGTTTCTTCACACGTAAATCTGATTATCAGCTACTCCAGCAGGAAAAAAAGGAGCAATTAGATTTGGAAAAGTGTAGCCAGCAGTGAATGTGCACACAGAGTGATCCTGGAGTGTAAACAAAGCTGGCTTCAACCATTCTGCTTTATTCTTTTTCATTAGTTTGCAGAGATTATATTCAACTATTTGCTTTTTAATCACATTTGAAAACATTAATTTCCTATCAACAGTCCTGATTTCAAGTGCAAACACTGCTTAATTAGAACTCGTGGGGAAATGATTTTAGGTCCTGTGGAAAATGAGCCTGCTTTCATTTCAGAAAGAAAACCACTCTCAGCCCAAAGGTTATTCCATTTATTCCTGGGGAATAAATCCAAATGCCAAAGATGAAAAACCAAAAATGCAGGCACTGCTTGATGTGCATCAAGGTTCCCTCCAATTCTCCAGGACAAGGTAACTGGAAAGGTGAAAGGAATGTTCCATCCATGGAAAAGAATGTTCCATCCATGGAAAAGAATGTTCCATCCATGGAAAAGGATGTTCCATCCATGGAAAAGGATGTTCCATCCATGGAAAAGGATGTTCCATCCATGGAAAAGAATGTTCCATCCATGGATGTTCCATCCATCACTGCATGGCATCACACCTTTCACAAATTCCAGAGCCTAGAAAAAGCAAATCCCCCAGGTAAATAAAATTTACTGATAGGAAACCAATTTTAAAGGGAAAAAAAACAAAAACCCTGCAGCCACATAACAGGATAACCAGAACCTGAGGATCCAAAAGCTTTTTAAAAAGTCCAGTGAGGAGACAGAGTCTCTCCTTGTTCCTTCATGTGCTTTCTGCTGGTTATGGAATCACAGAATGTCCTGCACTGGGAGGGACCCCCAAGCATCACCCACTCCTGGCCAAACACCCCAACAATCCCACCCTGGCATCCCTGGAGGGCTGTCCAAACCCTCCTGGAGCTCTGGCAGGCTGTGCCCATTCCCTGGGGAGCCTGGGCAGTGCCCAGCACCCTCTGGGGAAAGAACTTTTCCCTCATTTCCAAATTAAATCTTCCATGGAAGGGAAAGAAGCTTCTAAGCTGTGAATGAGTGAGCTTTGCCTCAGCAGAGCCAAGCAGGGGATGCAGGCTCTGAAAAGCTGAACTTAACAGGACTGAGACAGGGGACCTCAGCTGGAGCAGAAGGTGAACACAGGGAGGAGGTGATTAAATCAGCCACATTTACTTAAGGAAATCAGATGAGAAGTTATTTGGAAGGAAGGGAAACAAAACAAGAAGTAATGGGAGCTTTGAGGGAGCCATATCCATAAAGCTCCCTCACCAAACAGCCCCTCTGGCCATCAGAGACCCCATTAGTGCTCCTAAAGCACCTCAATTACTGGCCTGGATTTCCTGGGAATTCCCAGAGCTGCCCAGCTGGCACAGCCTGGCACTAACACAGCCCCAGGATCCCAGGGAGGAGAGCCCCCAGGCTCTGTGGGCAGCCTGCTCAGGGCTGGGCACTGCCCAGGGCAGCAGCTCTGCCTCCTGTGTCCAGCTCCCAGCACCAGAGCAGTGTGGCACAAATGTTTCCACTCAGCACAACCAATACCTTCCCTTGGCTTTCCCCCTCCAAGTCTGGCAGGATCACAATGGGATGGAACAAAAGGGGCTGTGTCACTCAAGCCCTCTGGAACTTGGAGGAGCAGAGGCTGTTTGACTCAGGTTTGAGTGATCCTTGCCCTCAAATTCCTGATTTTCCTTGGGTACTCCCAGCTGTCCTCAGCACTGGCCATTGCTCTGTGCCTTGTGCTGTCATTGCTGGACTCTGGGGGTGTCTGAAGAGCACAAATAAGGTGCACGAGCACTGACCTTTCTCTGAGTGCTCAGAAATGTTTCATCTCTAAGGCTACGAAAGAGCCAGGGAATTTTTCATCTTTTATTCATCTGACTAGCTCTTACTGCAGAGGAATTGGGAAATTGAAAATTAGAAACTTTGGAGGGACCTGGGAAAGCAATTCAAATGCAAATACCAGCAGCTTAGTGCAAAGACAATGAAACTCAACACATGGACACCGAGTTACAACAAAAAATTCATTAGGAGAGGTGTCAGACCAGACTAAAAACTGAGTAAGCTGGTTCAAATCACGATGGCAGAGATTGCCAAAGGCCTGATTTACAAAATAATCAGGAGCTCAATATGTAATGGAAAGCTTCACCCGACACCTGGTGTGAAGTGCAAGGCTGGGGCCATGCCCTGGCCCTCCCGGGGTTTATCCCACTTACAAAACTGTC
The DNA here is from genome assembly GCA_034509185.1 of Euphonia xanthogaster. Classification (NCBI taxonomy): domain Eukaryota; kingdom Metazoa; phylum Chordata; class Aves; order Passeriformes; family Fringillidae; genus Euphonia; species Euphonia xanthogaster. Next base: position 3,598,916 of record JAYDZK010000271.1, on the reverse strand, counting down.
TCTGTGCCCCACACAGGGAATTTCTGTGCACCTTTCACTGGGAAAATTCACAGAATTCACACAATCCCTGGGCTGGAAGAGACCTCCAAGATCATCAAGTCCAGCCCAGCCCCAACCCCTCATCTCAGCCCTGGCACCCAGTGCCACATCCAGGCTTTGTTAAACACCCCCAGGGATGGGGACTCCACCACCTCCCCAGGCAGAACATTCCAGAACTTTTTCACTCTCTCAGTAAAAAACTTTTTCCTCATATCCAACCTGTATTTCCCTTGGTGCAGCTCCAGGCTGTGTGCTCTGGCTGTGTCAGTGCTGCTGCAGAAAGAGCCCAGCCCCAGCTGA